>CAKNYM010049595.1:83218-102989 GCA_932195095.1 Andricus curvator
TACGTATATATATATATGGAATTAACAGAACTCATGGAATTCACGAAATTCATGGAATTCAAGGAATTCATCGAATTCACGGAATTCACAGAACTCACGGAATTAAAAGAAATCACGAAATTGGCGGAAATCATAGAATTCAAAGAATTCATAGAATTCATGGAATTCATAGAATTCAAGGAATTCATAGAATTCAAGGAATTGATGGAATTCACGGAATTCGCGAAATCTAAAGAATTCACAAAATTCAAGGAATTCATGGAATTCAAGGATTTCAAGGAAATCACGGAATTCGAAGAATTCACAGAATTTACGGAATTCGAGGAATTTACGGAATTCGAGGAAGTCATGAAATTCCTTGAATTCATGGAATTCCTTGAATTCATGGAATTCAAGGATTTCATGGAATTCAAGGAATTCGTGGAATTCAAGGAATTCGTGGAATTCATGAAGTTCACGACATTTAAGGAATTCACGGAATTCAACGAGCTCACGAAATTCACGAATTCAAGGAATTCACGAAATTTAAGGAATTCACAAATTCAAAGAATTCAAGAAATTCAAGGAATTCGTGGTATTCAATGAGTGCGTGGAATTCAAAGAATTCATGGAGTTCAATGAATCCACGGAATTCATGGAACGTGAATACCGAGAATTCCGTAAATTCAGTGAACTTCATGAATGCAGTGAATTCCGCGAATTCTATTAATTTCGTTAATTCAGTGAATTTCGTAAGTTTAATGAATTCCTTGAATTCCGTGAATTACTTGGATGGCACGAACTTCTTGAACACCTTGAATTCCATAAATTCCGTGATTTCCCCGAATTCGATCAATTCCGTGAATTCCTTGAATTCCGTAAATTCCTTGAATTCCATAAATTCCGTCAATTCCTTGAATTCCATATACTTCGTGAATTCCGTAAATTCCATGAATCTCGTGAATTCCTTGAATTCAGTTAATTCCGCGAATTCCGTGAATACAGTCAATCCCGAGAATTTATTAAATTACATGAATTCCGTGAATTGTATGAATTCCGTGAGTTCCATGAATTCCATGAGTTCCATGAATTTCGTGAATCCCATAAAGTCCGTGAATACCATGAATCCCGTGAATTCCAATAATTTCGTGAATTCCATGAATTCAGTGAATTTCATGAATTCCATGAATTCCATGAATTTAGTGAATTCCATGAATTCAGTGAAATTATCAGAAATCACGAAATTCCATGAATTCCACGAATTCCGTGATTTCTGCGAATTTCATGAATTCCGTGAATTCTATGAATTCCGAGAATTCCATGAATTCCGCGAATTCCGCGAATTCCGTGGATTCAGTGAATTCCGCGAATTCCATGAATTCCGTAAATTCCATAAATTTTGTAAATTCCGTGAATTCCATAAATTCAGTTAATTCCGCGAACTCCATGAATTCCGTGAATTCCATAATTTTCGTGAATTCCTTGAGTTTCATGAATTCCATAAGTCCCGTGAATTTCATGAATTCCATAAATTTCGTGAATTCCATGAATTCTGCGAGTTCCATAAATTTGGTGAATTCCGCGAATTCCATGAATTCCGTGAATTCCATAAATTCGGTGAATTCCATTAATTCCGCGAATTCCATAAATTTCGTGAATTCCTTAAGTTTCATGAATTCCATAAATTTCGTGAATTCCATGAATTCCATAAATTTCGTGAATTCCATGAATTCCATAAATTTCGTGAATTCCATGAATTCTGTGAGTTCCATAAATTTAGTGAATTCCGCGAATTCCATGAATTCCGCGAATATCATAAATTTCGTAAATTCCATGAATTTCATGAATTTTGTGAATTCCATGAATTCTGTGAGTTCCATAAATTTAGTGAATTCCGCGAATTCCGTGAATTCCTTAAATTTTGTGAATTCCTTGAATTCCGTGAATTCCATTCATTCCGCAAATTCCATGAATTCCGTAAATTTCGTGAATTCCTTTACTTTAATGAATTCCATGAATTCCGTGAATTCCTTGTGCACAATTTTCAAATTATAAACGCTACAATACATGTATTGGAATGCTCGACGGTGCTTCACGATTTACAGCACTCACAATACATGTATTGCAATTTCGTCATTCCAATACCGTGTTTGCAATTTTACCTTACGCTTGTATTTTAGAAGTGTTGAAGAATTCCAAACATTTTTAACAGTGTATATTTTAAAAAATCAAAAAAATACGAAAATCTCACTTTTTACGTAAATTTGATGCTTGCAGCCTCTAAACAATGGTTTAAAAACTGAAAAAATTAGTAGTGTATTTTTTTCACCGAGAGAAACAAACTGTCGCGATACGGCCGCCAAGAAATAAAAACAAGTTTTTTGTGATCGACCCTAGTTTAACCCTTGTAATAGAATGGGGTCCTTACATGAATTTTAGATAATATATTTTTCAAATACTGCATAAAATTCTGAAAAGCTAAGTGCATTCAAAAAATTGTTTGAATACTTCATTTTCGAGCAAAAAAATATTGAAGAAAAAGTATCAAAATGCCTATTCAAAAATGATGTGACCTTGAAACGTCATGTCCTGAAAAGTGTTTAACCAATCAGAATAATGATCCATTAACTAACGAAGTATCTAGCAGACAGCTGGCGAAAATTTAATTTACAATTTCTAACAGAGATATTTATTTATTTAGCATAAGCCCCTAGGGCTAAATAGCCCTCTAGGAACAGGAGATACATGTAGAGTCGCCGGACGAAGAATAATAATAAGTGCGAGAGCGAATGTGCTAGCGTAATTGTGTGAGAATGAAGAGGATCAATATTGAATTAGGATGCAGAATTACCACAAGGTATCAGATATCTTGTCGCAAACCTATACACCGAAAGACGTAATTGAATTGTATAAATTAAAATATGAGTGTAGGTGTTACATGTGTTTGATGTATTGACCGCTGTAATTTACACGTTCAGTGCTTTGGAACTATCATTACCTTTTTTCTTTCTCGAAGTTTGGAATGGACAGGCAGATTTTTGTCAAAAAATTCAAATAAATTGAAGAGATATTGCGGGGTTTCGGTGTGAAAGAGATTGTATAAGAAATTACCCATAAAATACTTTCTTCTCTTAGCTACATTCAGAAGCCCTGCTTGCTTTCGATAGGTTTTTAAGTGTAAATATTTAGGTAAATCATAGATAAAACGAATACAGGCATTAAGTGCTCTTTCAAGTTTAGAATTAGGTTCATCTGTTATGTCATCATATACTATGCAACCAAAATCAAAGTGTGGCAGAATCAAGCTGTTGGTCAGAAGTATACGAATGGAAACCTACAAGGATTCTTTGTTTCTTCTAAGTTGGTGCAGAATTCTGAATATTTTCCTCGAGATCTCGATTACCTGCTCTTTCCAGGATAGGGTTCTGTTCAGTATGTATCCAAGATCTCTTACAACCTCAACAAAATCTATAATCCCCCCACTGATCAGTGGCGGCGAGAGAGTCATTATCACTTCAGAAAATGGGAAAGAGGATGGCCCAACCACAATTGCCTTCGTTTTATCAGAATGGAGTGAAAGCCGATTAGTACTTGCCCAATGCACCACCCTATCGATATTCTCCTGTACGTGAGTAAGGAAATTTCTTAAGGAGGCAACAGTACCCAAAAGATAAAGTTTGAAGTCATCAGCATACTTGTGGTACTTACAATGATTCAACTCTCTACCCAGATCCGAGCTATACAGGTTGAAAAGGAGAGGAGCAAGTATAGAACCCTGAGGAACTCCACATCTTACCTCCATCCAGTCAGACTGCTCGCCTCTACTATTTTTTACTCGTTGAAACCGACTATTCAAGTACGCTTCAGACCACCTAATTTCCATGTCTGACAGTCTAAAGGACTCAGCTTAAGCAGGAGGAGTTTGTGGTTTACAGAGTCAAATGCCTTAGAAAAGTCGAACAGCACAACAATCGTGATCTCTTTATTGTCTAATACCATTTTATAATCATTGATAACTTTAAGAGTTGCTGTTTGTGTACTGTGTTTTGTCCGGAAGCCAGATTGTAGTGGATCAATTAAGTTTTGGGAAACCAGATATTCAGATAATTGACTGTGAACTATTTTTTCAAATGGGTTAGATAATGATGGCCCTTTTCCAAATATCTGGGAATATCCCAACTTGCAAGGATGCATTTTATATATAAGAGAATCGGAAATATTATCGGGAGAACGAGTTTAACCATTTTAATTGATATACCATCGGAGCCTATGGCGTCTGATTTAATTTCCATAATTGTTGTCATTAAAAGTGGATAGAGGCAGACTCAGAATAGGCTGAGTTAAAGAACTAGAGGTAGGAGTAACTGTAAATGTGTTTGATAAATCATTTGGAGGGAAGTTACTATCAGGGCATTCAAATTTAGGAGGTATGATGTATAATCGTCTCAGAAGATGCCAAATGTTTTCATTTTTGTTTTTTATTCTTAATTGCATTGTTGCATCTATTGAACGAGTCTCGAATTTTAGATTGAACTACATTTCTGATTTTGCGCAATTCAGCTGGTATAATGCTGTTTTAAGTTCGTTTTTACAGTCTACGCCTATTATCACGCTCCTTCATAAGATGTTTTATTTCAGAGGTAATCCAAGGTGCAGTTTTTTTATACCTGTGAGGAGTATGCAAAGGCGCAAATAGGTCAAAGGCGCTATCAGATTAGCAGACAGCTTCTCAAATTTCGTATTGAGATCTTTAGCTCGTAATAAACTCTCCCAATCATAGATCATAAAGTGCTCCTGAAATTTAGTTTCGTCAATAGAGCCTAAGTTACGCGTATGTGTTTGCATGTGACTAGTGAATTCAGGAAATGAGATTTTGTACTTAAGCTTTACAAGGTCATGATGTTACAGGAACCGTATAGGGTGCTGTGAGTATGAATCAAGTTTTTCCAGCTCGTCGACAATCCTTAAATCGATACGTGTACTGGTACAATCTGTGTGGTGTGTAGAATTATGGGGGACAATCGAGAGTCCAGAAGATTGTATCAAGGTTGTAAGGTAGTTGGTGTGGTTACTACTTGCATTTAAATTTGTATTAAAATCACCGGCAACAATAATATTATTGAAATTTGGAACGTGCATTGTAATCTCCGATTCAAATTCAGTGCGATAGGATGCATTGGACGGTTTATATACAACACCAACTAAGATTCCGTTCTTACCTGTACCAACCTCTACTAGAAGAAACTCCAGTGTAGGATAGTTCGCCGTCGGCAGAGGTTAACGTAAGTGATTACAAGGATGATGAGTGACTTAAGTCACTCGATGAGAAAAAATGTGTCACCATCCACATGTCGACTTTTGGCACATTCGCACTGTCACACTTTACAAATTCTGGTTTTAATCAAATTCTCGGAATTTTAAATACCTTTTGGCCTTCTTCACATTTTTAAAACACGTTTACAATAATAAACACAGAAATATGTTATGTTTACTGTTTACCATTGCAATAGTTAGCGGCCATATTGATTTCCCCATAAACTGGACAACCGCGCTACTCAAACTGAATTACTTCCGGATATGTGTTGAACCAATCAGATTTTCACGCAAAAATTAAAGAATATACTTCTTAAACATTAAAAAAAAAGTGAACTTATTTGAAAAAACCTTCCTTTCAAAATTACGTTCGTTTATAGTGTTCCTTTAATTTAACTGTGAACAAAAAAATTTAAAAATATGCAACAACCTCATGCAGAGTAGTATACTGTGCGTATAGGAAGGTGTATTAGGAGTTGTGTGTAATAAGGATATAGAAGTAGCAACAGATAATAAGTCTGACTAAAAAAATGAATTTTCGAAGGGAAAAAAGTTTGTACTTCCTCTTTTTTTCTTTCAGAATGATTATTTGCTAATGAAAATGAATAAATTGGTTTCATTAAAGTACCTTTGTTGACTTATTTTTTAAGGTTTTTTATACAGCCGTTCTGGTAAAGAAAGTTGCTACAATCTTCAGTGCAACAATAATCCTTACCGATAAATATAAATAGCAACTTTCTTCACCAACACGCCAGTATACCAAACAGATTGTTTCCAAACTTATTTTGTGAGTAGTAGAATAACTAAATATATGTAGAATAAAATAGAAACAATTGACAATGTAAGCAATGTTTTATTTGAAAACTAAGAAACACAATTATGTGTTTTTGCTTCACAATGCCCTTTTTTCATTCGAATTACCCTTTTACAGGGACACGCTGGAAAACATTTTCTAATCCATGTTCAAGGTCACGAGCGAAACCCCCATTTGAGCTGCGTGGACGAGCGCCCTAGAACGGAAAAATGTCTATAAGTAAAATCAAATCTCGGTTGAATGGAGATATTCAGGAAAAAATAATTAGTTAAAGAATTCATATCAGAAAAAACCTAGAGCTTTGCTTGAAATTATATTCCAGCGAAGAAATATGCAAAATCACTTGGTACATCTTTCTAAAGTTATGGAGCTTTAGTCGTCTAGACAAGGGTAAAGCATAATAATGGTTAATCAAAGTGGACACCTTATTTCTACTCAACACGTTTAAAACGAAAGACTTTATCTAAATCACAAGTCGCGTTGTTATTTTATAATAAGAAGCGCGCTTAGAAACTTTTGCGAAACAAATACTTTTCAAGGTGCCTTGCGAATCTAATACAATTACGATAGTCAGTAGGTGAGATAGTCTCTCATACGTACGTATGGACTGTAGTTGTAGGGCGGAGGGCGCATTGGAAGGTATCCAGGACGACCCATCCCTCCAGCTGGATATAGAGGACGTTGATATGGCGCAATGCGTCCCGTCGCTCCCGGAGAAGGTGACACGATTCCTCTATTATAATATCCAGGTCCACCATTATAAAGTCCCGGTCGTCCATTATATCCATTATAACCTCCCGGTGCTCCATTATATCCATTATAACGTCCCGGCCCGCCGCTGAATTGTCCCAGCGGCGCTCCATTATAACGTCCCGGCCCTCCGCTAAATTGTCCCAGCGGCGCTCCATTATAAAGTGCCGGGCCTTCGTTAAATTGCCCCAGCGGTGCTCCATTATAACGTCCCGGCCCTTCATTGAATTGCCCCAGCGGTGCTCCATTATATCGTCCTGGGCCTCCATTATATTGTCCCAACGGCGCTCCATTATATTCTCCCGGCGGTGCTCCATTATAACGTCCCGGTTCTCCTGAAGAATAATTGTAATTTTCGTCAAACCGCGGCCTACGCCTTCTGCGTCTTCCATTTCCATTTCCATAAGGATCCATTCCTCCCATCATTGGGTTCATTCCTCCCATCATTGGATTCATTCCTCCCATCATTGGGTTCATTCCTCCCATCATTGGATTCATTCCTCCCATCATCATAGGCATCATCATAGGCAGGAGCATAGGAAGCATCATCATCATTTGACTCATTAATTGCGATGATCCTCCTCCCTCCCCTCCTCCTCCTCCCCCTCCTCCTCCTGCTGCTTGTTGTCCCGCATCTTGTCCAGCGATTTCTAATAAATAAACAAACAAATAAATGGTTAGTAGAATATAAAGAGGTACTGCAAATTGGAGTTAGGGGATGAATGCCAGCCGCATTAGCAACACCCTAAACTTGAAATATTGCAATAACGTCTGATGTAATAACGGTACTTAATTACCCTTGAATGCCACACAGGCAGCGAGAAGAACAACAAGGCGAGTCTTCATTTTCTTCGGATGTAATGAAATGATTCTTCTGCAATTTCACAAGCGTTAACTGGTAAATTTCAAAAATCCTGCTCTATATATAATGGCCTAATTATCACTAGAATGTCCTGTCCTTTTTTAAAGACGAGACCTTCTTTCTATTGTTTCAACATGTACAAACTAAATAGATTTTCACGTGATCAGTGACTAAACGACGTAAGTCATGTCGTAATTTCACACACACACACACGAACACTTGTTATTAAAAACATGTGTACTCAAGTAATGGCCACGTAATGAGTCTTTATTCTAGATATAAATTTACTTGATTCTAATACGCAGAAGAAAATTCGAGAAGGTTGCTTTATAATTTATATCGTCAGATCTTTAGATCTTACAATAAATGTATTTTGATGCTTTATAAAGGTTCCATGAGCACTGATTACATTTTATTTTGATTCGCAATGAAAACAATTTTGTATATAAAATATATGATGGTTGAAGTTTTATTTATGCCATTAAGAAAACCATTGAAGCGAGTGGTGACAACTTCATAATCATTTGTCATTACTAATAATAATACTACATATTATGCAAAATTATAGTTTCAATTCGAAAACTATAGATAACATCTACTATAAATTGTTATAGCTTTTTTTTATTCCAGAAATTTTCCTCTAAAGTGATAAACATTTCATTTGATTATTGAATTTCGCAACGTGCAAATTCTTTATGAATACATTATTTATCTTGAAACTTTTCGACAATTCGCTTGTTACACCTAATGAGATCAAGTAAATATTTCATCATGTGATGAAATAAATCTAAGGCTGACATCAGGGATGTTGAATCATTTTATTTATTAATTGTATCAATTAGTGAAATATAATAATAACATTAATTAATATCTTAAATTGAAACCGTTTATCAAAAAGAGATCTAATCACTGAAATATTCATTTCGAGAAAAATAAAAAAGGTATTAAACATAAATATGAATTAATAATTATACATGGATACACTCAAATAAGGCTAATTAACTCTAATACATCATTTTTCACGAGCTTAATGATTCACTTTCAATCATAATTGACAAAAACTTTCCTTATGCCAAGAAAAAGGGATCTCACTAATATTCCTCGAAAGATCCATTTTTTACGATTTCTGTCATTTCTGCACATTATTTTAATTTTCATGAATTCTTTTCAGTCTTAAGAACTTTAACTTTAGAAGCAGTACAGGAAAGTTGAGATAATACAGAAAATTTGTAACCTCTTTTGTTAGGGACATTCATTAAATTTTTTTTGTTTTTTATGATACTTGAATCTGTTTTTGATAATGAGGTCAGTTTATTATTTAGTTTGTATTTTCGTTTACTGTAGATTCTTCTTATTTAGTTAATTTTTTATTTGATTAAATTATTGGCTTTTTAGGTGGCTGAACTTGATTTCATCGTTTACTTAGGCTTACGCAGTCTTAATTGTATTTTAGATTTAAACCTCTGATATCAGCAGCTACTTTAGAAATTAGTTAGGTCCCTGTTCGATAATCATCATACCTTATACTTTGTAATCACTTTTCAGATAAATTAGATATTATCAATATACTTTTTTTACAGAATTCAGTAGAAGACATTTTCAACATTTTGAAAATAAAATCAATCGGTGTATTGGAAAGTATTATGAAACGATTTTCCAAACTTTGGAAAAAAATAATAGAATATGACTGTAAATACGTCCATAAATCTTTTTAAACTCACTTTAAGGGAAATAATAATTCTATCTTACCTTGTTCACACTTGCCTATAGTAATATGTCATAAGGGTGTACCATTTAGCAAAATACAATATACAAATGAATACTTTGACTATATTCAGGAACCCTTGGAAATTATTATTGTTATTTTGAAAATGATTAAAGAGACAAAAAGAGGAAAGTAACAATAATAGTTATTGTTAATTAATAAAAAAACCAATATAAATTGGCGTTCATGAGTATGAAAGGAAGTAGAATTACAGAGTTAGGCAGCATGAGAAATAGCAAGGGTGAAATGCTATGTGATACAGACGGGATACTAGACGCTTTGAGAGTTTCTTTTAAGGAATTATTGGGAGATAAAGCTATAGGGCACCACAACTGCGACATAGAAGACGATACGTTAGAAAACCCGGTTGAGCGAGTATGTGTCTCTGAGGTTAGGGATATAATTAGGAACTTAAAGAACGGTAATGCTGCTGGTGTAGACAGTATTCCCGGGTAAAAATATTTGGTCTTGATTTTGTCTTGAATGTCTTCAATATGTCTTCAAGACCATGATGTCTGGTTCCGTCTCACCAGCTGGACATTGGTGATATACAGACTTCTTTTGCATTTATGGGTGTAGCTGTGCCAAGGCAAGACCAGGTAGACTTGTCTTGCGACACGGAAGGAAAAATTATGTATTTGGTTTTTATCCTGGAAAACAACAGTTTAAAGTTTTAGGAAAGTATACAGGTCTATTCTACAAATGTAGTCGTAGTCGTGACATGTTAGTCCTGTTTTGGAAATATTCGCGCAATGGCGTAACCTGAGAGTCACACAATCGACGAACATCCATGACCCCTCTGCCCCCCTTTGCACCAGAAGGCCAAAGCGTAGATGTGTTTTAGGAGAGGAATCGCCTTAGTAATATCAATTAGAATTAAAATTAGAATTGCCTTAGTGATATTCTGCGCACTGAAGCCAAAGGCCAGAGCGAGACTAAGACAACCCGAAAAAGCAGTCACAATCACCTTTTTAATTGCAGAGTGGATCCCCTGCCTTCAATATGCCAAGGTAACTATACGATTCTTCATCATAGGAGAACTGCAGCAAAATGTTATTTAGGCTGTTCAGTTTCGACTCTGAGCTTGCATAAACCTTCATGTCGTCCAAGTACAGGAGGTAAGTGAGTTGACACTCAGCTACTCCTGCCTCAATTTTGAACCCAGAGAGCAAGTGATCTAGGTTCTCCAAGATGTTCTAAAAGGCGGGCTGCGGAGCCTCTAGGTGATTACCAGAAGTTCCGGAAGCTGTGCACACCATTCATATCAGTCGCTTTCCAGTTCTCACAAAGGTAAGGCCTGAGAGTCGAAATTCTAATCAAGGTCGCGTCAGCATAATTCGAAAGATTATCGAATTTCATCCGACACGTGTCACGCCTTTTTTTGTAAGTATGACCCGCTTTTTAAAAATATGAAGTTTTGAAAATTGCGGCTGCCGTCACTGATTCACCAGTGCCAGTTACGCGGCACGCCTCTGACCGAGCGGCGGAGGCCTAGTTGTAGCGTTTTTGCTTGCGACTCCGCAATTTAAAAAAATTCGATAATCTTTCGAATTACGGTCACGCGACCTCGATTTGAATTGCGACGCTCCGGCTCGTTAGACCTCTTTAGGATACGAGCTACATCGGAGGCTGAGACAAATAGCTGCAATCGTGCAACCCTGTCCTTTTCTAGTCGAAGCCACTCCTTGTCCAGTTGAATTGACCGATTAGAACCCCACATGCTCAATCAATATCTGGCCATTTTCTCGGGCCTATGTTGTCGACAATATCTTTGAGTCTCATTTTCGCCATCTGCATGTCCGTGACAGAAACTTTTTGCGCCTGCGAAGAAAGTCCTATTGTCATTCCTTTTCGCGATCGCTCCCTTGAATCGTCGCAGTCGCGCTGACAGGACCATGAGTCTCTGTTCAAGGTAGTCAATCACTTTGTCCATGTTCGTAGATGTTCTTAAAATTATGTTACCTGGGCGAAGGATCTTCTCCACATAGCGAGTCAGTCTCTGACATCAATTACCCTTTCGAAATTGATACAACCGTACCAGGTTTTTTCTCATTTTACTAATCTCGACTTAAGGTCAAAACTTTCAGGGAGGAATTTTTTTAAATACCCTGAAATCTTCAAAATACTTTGGAATCACTTCAAATGATTGAAATCTGTTTAAAAAATCCTTGGAATCTTTTAAAATACCCTAAATTATTTAAAATCCTTTGAAGCCTTTTAAAATCTCTTCAAACTTTGTAAAGCTCTTGAAAATTCCTTTGAATTTGAGAAAACACCCTAAAATCTTTGCAATACTTGAAATCGAAGATCAATTATTTTTGAGCCCTCAGTGCCTTTTAAATCAACTTTAAAGACGCTTAAGACGTTAGAGCAAATAACATATTTAAATTTGTCATAAAAATAAGATTATAATAAGATCATTAAAAGATTATAATAAGATTATAATTTATGGAAAATATAGGAGTTCCGTGTTTTCAATGATTCGTCTTGTGAACATTCTAAGGACGGATCAAATTCTGACGACGAAGAACTCGATTTGTTCTCGTTGTACACGAGAATGATTGGAAACGAGAAACAGCAGTAACCACTTGCTATGCTAGAATGACGTGTATTCCTTAACTAATAAAATAATTTCGCTGATGTAATAATTATTATTAAATATTATTTTAAGGAATTAAGTAATAAATTGTTCATTCAGAAAAACAATGAATTAAACTCATATTATTTTTACTATATTTTAAGTATTATTTTTATTGATGAACATTGTGTTTGAGTTAAATTGAATAAAGTTCTATTAAAACGTTCTACAAGTTCTTGAATATAATACTTTCTGATACATATTCTTATTTACTTGTAAATTTTTCAATGATTTATTTAAGAGATCAATTTAACAACATAGAAAAACTGCTTCGCCATATTGAAATATCTTTTTGAGGAATAGAACCAATTTAATTTCTTTATTTACTGTGGTATAAAAGGTAATTAACAGCATTAATGCTAATCACGACGAAATTAAATGAATATGAGAATTTTCATTCGATCTCGATAGATTTACGAGATACTCGTTTTAACGATATGAAGTGGGACGAGATATTGTCTTCGAAAAACGAGAGCCAGTTTGGAATTCAGTTATTAAAACAACGAATTAAAGAAGTCATTAGAAGTTGAATTAATTCCGACAAAAATTATTAGCAAATGAGATTTTATATTATCAAAGAAAAAATCCAACTTGAATGTGTGGATAAACTGTTTAGAATCAGAATTTACGTTTCATAAATAAAGGAACAATTCTTGGAAGAAAAGGGATGGTTAAGAGGCATTCTCATAAATCATTTATATGAGAATTATCGGAAAAGAATATTGAAGGTAGAAGAGCTTGAAATCATATTTCATAAATGAAAAAAGTTTAGAAGAATAGAAGATAACGTTACACAACATTGTCGTGAACATAATTTAGGTGAGAATTATGATAGAAGAGTATTTAGTGTAACAGAGCTTAAAATAACATTCCAGAGATTAAAGAGTGTTTATCAAGCATTTTCTGGACTTATAATTGAAATCCGTTCTGCAGATCTGATTAGAAGACAGTCAGAATTAAATCAATGAATTTAAAGGGAGAAAAATTATTTTTATCATTGTTAGAGGCAGAGAGACAAGCAGACGTCGAATATAAAGAAAAAGTTGAAGCAAATTTAGTATATCAAATGCCCTTGTGGAAAATAGGGCCTGATAGCAGATACTTTAGGTGCAATAAACGTGACAAAAATCAAACT
The DNA here is from genome assembly GCA_932195095.1 of Andricus curvator. Classification (NCBI taxonomy): domain Eukaryota; kingdom Metazoa; phylum Arthropoda; class Insecta; order Hymenoptera; family Cynipidae; genus Andricus; species Andricus curvator. The sequence continues at coordinate 96,475 of CAKNYM010049595.1, forward strand.
TATGCACTATGAAATAGTTTAACCTATGGTTCTGTTGCTTTTGTCAGGTGCTAACTGACCCTGGTAGTCATTACTATTATTCGGAAAGAAGCAAATATATTAAGAAGTAGAACACAAAATTATAAAAATTGTAAGGGAATGAAGCAAAAAGGGTGCAACAAGAATTTAGATGATGAAGACAAAATGAACCAGAGGAAACCAGAGAAAGATACGAAATCGAATCAATCAGCCGAATGAAAACAAGAGAAACAAAGGAATCAAATCACTCAATAGAAGAATAACATGGCAGGTAGAGTTCCTTTCAAAGTAAGTTATTTCGAAGAAGTAAATAAATTTAGAAGAAGTATAGGTGATTTAAGGGAAATTAAACAGATAATTGTTATAGCTGATTGTGGAGCAACGGATCATTTTATGTATAAGAGTTTAATTTTGAATGAGCTTAAAAGATGCTTCGGAGAGATAATAAAGAGCGCGAATAAACAAAAAAAAAAGGCCGACATTGAAATAGATGAAAAAGGTGATTTTTTTATTATAATTTTATAGAAGAAGGAATTAACCAATGTGATTGCTGCTAGTGACATAGCAGAAAATGTTAACGTCAGTTAGACTTTTCGTAGATGCTGGTTGAAGTATATATTTGGATAAAGAAAAGCGAAAAGGTTTGAGAAATATTTAAAAGAATCATTTTTAGATCGAGTACCAAACTACCCGAACAATCGCAGAGGAAATTGGATGAAAGAATTCGAAAGTGAAAAAACAAAACAACTTAGAATCGGAAAAAGTAGAGTGTATAGATGAGTCACGAGTAAACGATATAAGCTATGCTTATTTTAAGAATAAGGCATCGGACGTTGAAAAGATACAATTTAGAAATCATGAAGAAGAGGGTTCATTAAACAATGGATTAGAAGAAGATGAATTTCAATTTGTAATTATAGCTATGATAAACAAATACCCCGTTATTTGGAATGAAGCCATGTCAACTGAAAATAAATTAGAATGGAAAGAAGCAGTTAGAGAAGAATATATATCAATAGATGGAAATTAAATGGCAATTGAATAGGCATTGAAAACGAAAACAGGAGAAGATGGTCAAGTAAAATTCAAAATTAGATTGGCAATTAGAAGATTCAATGATAGGAAAGAATATGAACTAAAAGAAACTCGTGCTCGAGTATCGAGAATAACAGTAGTAGCATATTTAAACGGTATTTTAGAGAAATAAATATAAATGGAGATACCAAAAGGTTTATCGTGTGACGAAGAAACAAGGAAAAATAAATTTTGTAAATTAGAGAAAGAAATGTATGGATTGAAATTTTTTGGAAAGAAATGGAATAAGCGATTTTCAGAAGAAGTATAAAAGTTAGGTTTAGAGAATGACTTGCATGATAAAAGAAAAATTAGCTAAAGTATATGATATAAAAGGTCCTGGGGCACCAATGAATCTTCTAGAAATGAGACTTCAAAGACATAAAGAAAATAGAGTGATGAAAATACAACAAACGGATTATTTGATAAAAATAGTAAAGAATTTTAAGATGGATGATAGCGAAGCACAAAGTACACCAATGGTAATAAGACAAATCACAAATAGAGAAAATAGAAATAGAGAAAAAGGGCAAAACACAACAGAAACATCAAAAGTAATCAATCTACTATTTGGAGAGGCTATAGGAAGCTTAGTTTATTTAGCAGGGGAACACAGGTCAGATATTGCTTATGGTAAATTATTTTGCTAGAAGACAATTCGAGCCAACTGAAGATGATTGGATAGGAGTTAAATAATTTTCAGGCATATGAGAGGAACTGTAGAGGTATGCTTAATCTATAGAGCAAACTCAAATAATAAGACGCAATGACCGATGCAAGTTTTAAAGATTTTGGAGATTCAGCTTCAAGTGATAGATACATGATAGTACTAAGTGATCATTCAGTGGCTTGGGGAAGTCACAAACAGTCCTATGCTAGTTTGTCCAATTGTCAAACAGAATACCTCGAGATGAATGATGCTTGCTAAGAGTTAATTTCCCTGGATGAAGCAATTAGAGACGTATCAGGGAAAAATATTTCACCCGGCACATATTCGTTATGAAAATAAGTCAGCTTGTGCAAACATCATGGCAAAACCAGTCCCCATAGATGCGTCAATATATCTCAGAGAAGGATTAATGAATTTAGAGTAAAATTGCAAATAAAGTAATTTGATGCATTTAATTAATATTTGTTCTGTATTTTGGAAGATAAATGAAAGAAAGGACACTTAGAGATGAAGTGGATTTAAATGGAATCAGCGAGAACATTCTTTCACCAACATTATTTCTGTGACTTAATTTGAAAAAAAAAAAACAAGAAATGACTTTCGAACTATTACTTAGCTTTACCGAATCACGAAAGAAGCACTTATTAACAAAAACAACCATTAGGGTAAAAACCCTTGTGAATAGAACGGTTCGTTCTAGAAAACCCTGATCTTCACTTGGAAAGAGTTGCATAACTTTTTTATTTCTTTAATTAAAGAAAAAAAAAAAAAAAAAAAAAAAAAAAAACAAGAAATGACTGCAGATCTATCATGTGGTTTCTATTGCATCGCGAAAGAAGCCCTCAAAAATGCAACAAACAACAAGTACTTTCGAGTGAGTACTTGGCTTTATTGAATCGTGAAAAAAAATGCAAAAAGAAGTAATCACGTCGAAAAATGACAAACTATGGATTTGGACCCACTTTTAAATCCAACCGAAATATAATCTCCTACAGATACTAGAGTTGGGTAAAAATTTTGAGCCAATAAATCGAATTTCCGGAATATCTTCTGTACTAGCATACTACTGGCCAGCAAATTTGCTCAATATCAAGCCAGTAGATGTGCCCGTGTTTAGCCAGTAGTATTCCAAAAAAGAGAATAATTATCATTTAGAGTTTTATGAACTAGTACTGTAGTACCTCCAAGGCCTCTTTTTTTATTCATTTGAATCATATCTTCATTATCACTATTTGATTCAGCATTAAAGATCTGCGAGGATCTGCTATTTATTTTCATTTTACTGCAAAGAGGAATGATTTTACAGAGTTGAAATTCCTAAATTTGGTTGAAAAAAGTTATTTTGTATGTTCAGTTCTCTCCATCCGGTAGAAGGTTTGCATTGAAATAGATTGGGGATTTGAGGTCTGATGTGCAAATGGAGCAATTGCTCAATGCACACGAACCCAGGATTTTTTTTTAATTCATGAATTGAGACATGAAATAAAAAATGCTATCCATTTCAATCCATGATTTCAACGGATGTCTAAATACTATTGAATATGATTTTAGGTACATATTTTCAGCATGATTTGTTATTTTATTTTCCAAAGATAGAATATGGATAAAGTGAGTATTTGCGATTGAGGCAATTTAGTGTCATGCCAAATCTTTCAGATGTTTTCAATTTCTTATCTCTTTTCATACTTACATAGTAAGTACGTCTTATCTGACACGCACACCTACTTAATGCAAATCGTTTAATTTTTCTTATCTCACATCGCGTTTCATGGCTTCGAAAAAAATGATGTCAAGTTCCGCTACACCTTGAACGGGTTTCTTTACATTGGAAACGATGAAAATCGCTTTTTTGTTTGAAAACTATGACATTAACACTTTTTCACTTAATGAAAACATGATTTCACATCAGTAAGAATCCATCGCACATTGTTGAAACCATGATAACAACGTCGATTCCATATGGGCCATTTTGACCCACACGGTAGTTCAGCTGGTGCGGTCAAGCTATCTATTATCTGATAAATTTTTCCACAAAGAAACCCAAAGTTATAGTTCTAATAGAGACCTTTTGTACTTCCCATTATCCAAACTAGCCCATTTTCTGAAGAAAAAAAATGATAAAAACCTTTGTTAATATTTATCTGTATGACCTAGGGAGTAGGAGAGATTGCGAGCATCAAATCTTCGTTAAAGTTTTTCACCTACATTTGATGATCGCTACCACTAAACAATTTTATAAAAACCTGATGAAATTAGGAGGGTACTTTTGCACACAAAGAAACAACTGTCGCAGTACGGTCGGCGAAAAATGAAAACAAATTTTTTTTTGTGAACCACCCTAGTATAACCCTTGTAATAGAATGTGCGTATCTTTAATTATTATTGTTTGCTAATGGAAATCAATAAATTGGTTTCAATAAAATACCTTTATTTTTTCATTTCATAAGGCTTTTCATACTGCCGTCCTGATGAAGAAATTTGCTGCAATCCTCAGTGCAATAGTAATCCCTACAGTAAAATGTAAATAGCCACTTTCTTCACCAAGACGGCAGCATACCAAACAGATTGTTTCTAAACTCACTTGTGCGTCGTAGAATAGATATATGTAGAATAAAATAGAAGCAATTGATAATGTAAGTAATATTTTATTTGAAAACTGCTGCACAATTAAAATAGGATTTAAATGATGAACATTTTCAATAAAATTGTTTTTGAAGTTTAACATTGATTTTTGAGGTCTTCAAGGAGAAACAAGATAAGGGCGTCAGCAAATCCGGATACTTATATCATTATAGGTGCAAAGCGTAGAACATTTTCAAATCCATGTTCAATGTCACGTACAACATGCACATGGGTTTTGTGTCGACGAGAGCGCTAGAACGGAAAAATATACATGAGTAAAACCAAATCTCGGTTGAATAGAGATATTCAAGAAAAAATAATTATTTAAAGAATCTATATTAGAAAAAACCTAACGCTTTTTTTGAAATTCAATCACGGTTAACAAATACGCAAAATCACTTGGTGCATTTTTGTAAAGTTATAGAGATTTAACCGTCGATGCGAAGGCCAAGCAAAATAATGTTTATTCAAAGTTATTTGCAGATTTCTCCCACTGGAAATCTTAGTTCTACTCGACATGTTTATGACGAAATACTTTACTCGAATCACAAGTCGAGTTTTCATTTTATAACAAGAAGCGCATGCAGCTACTTTTTCCAAATCAAAAGTTCCCAAGATGCTTTGCGTATATTATAAAACAATTAAGATAGCCAGTAGACCAGCTTGTCGGTCATACTTACGCGTCGTCTTGAGTTGTAGCGATATGGGTAACGTTGATAAGGCGTACTGCGACTTCTATTATAATATCCCGTCTCTCCATTATATCTATTATAACTTTGCTGCCCTGAATTATATTCATTATAACGTGCCTGTCCTCCATTATTGACCGTATAATGTTCCGTTCCTCTACTATATTCATTATAACGTTCCGGCTCTCTATTATATTCATTAGAACGTCCCAACCCTCCAGTATATCCATTATTACGTTCCGAACCTGCATTATATACTCTTGGCGGCTCTCTATTATAACGGTTCGGCCCTTGTGAAGAATAATGGTCATTTTCGTTAAACTGCTGCACACGCTTTCTTTTGCTTCCATTCGCATTTCTATTCTCATTCATATTATTTCCATAAGGATGCATTCCTCCCATCATTGGGTTCATTCCTCCCATCATCAAAGGCAACAAAAAAGGCAGAAGCTCAGGAATCATCATCATCATTTCACTCGTCATTTGCGATGATCCTCCTTCTTTTCCTCCTTCTTTTCCTCCTCCTTCTTTTCCTCCTCCACCTTCTCCTCCTCCACCTCCACCTCCTCCTCCACCTCCTCCACTTCCACTTCCACCTCCTCCAGCTGCTCCTCCTCCTCCTGTTCCCGCTCCTCCTCCGCTTGCTCCCGTTCCTCCTCCTCCTCCTGTTCCTCCTCCTCCCGTATCTTGTCCAGCGATTTCTAATGAATGAACAAACAAATGAATGCCGAATTAGAAACACCCTTAGCTTCCCTTGTTTTACAAATTTTTAATATCGGAGATGTATGTAAAAATATTTATAAATATGGCAAATTTAGGGACAGATTCTTAAAACATTCTTAAAAAGAGTCGTTTTTGGAAAACAGCTTGATTTTTGTTTCAATCGAAGAAGTGGCTTTGTATCCCTGACTCTATCCCTTGCAGTCAAAACTGTCTATCTTTTTCTATCCTTGACTCTATCCCTGGTGTTCACAACTGCCTATCTTTCTCTATCACTAACTCTATCCCTTGTGGCCACAAGGGCCTATCTATCTATGTTGTTCACAAGCGCCTATCTTTTTCTATCCTTGCAGTTCACAAATGCCTATCTTTTTCTATCCCTTGTGGTTAAACTGCCTATCTCTTTCTATCAATGATTATATCCCTTGTGGTCACATACGCCTATCTTTTTTCATACCTGTTCATAAATGCCTATCATTATCTATCCCTGACTCTATCCCTTGTTGTCAAATCACCTATCGCTTTCTATCAATGAATAATATATTTCTAGTTCCAATCCCCCGCAAAATAGTATTAAACCAGCAAGGATTTATATACCTACTAACAAAATTCTCTAACTTATACGAATTACTAGCCGAACTCTGCAAAGGCGTCTGTCGACCCTCCAGTTATAGACGGTGCAAATGATTTCACTTGTGTCTGACTTTTACGGTCAGCCACCT
>CAKNYM010049595.1:107989-143625 GCA_932195095.1 Andricus curvator
CTGCATTAGGCGATATGACAAATGTAAATAAAAAATGAAGCATGAAAAAAATAAGTTGAAGTGATTTATAGTACGCTTAGAAAAAATTAATTATATTTTAATGCTACAGATTGATGCAGATTTTCGTATAAATTGAATACCATTGCAACAAAAATGAGACCATCAGATTTAGTGTGGTTGTGGCCTATTAATTTTTTTTTCTTAATTATAATAATACTAATTGTTTTTTTTTAAATTTATTTATAACATAAATGTATTAAATTACTTTATTTTTAATTATTAGTTTTATTATCAAAATGCAAATGGACATAACGTCACATTAATTATGTGTATTATAGACTAGATTAGCACTTTTTTCAACTTATAATGTTAAAATATGCAAATTTTCGTTTCAAAATTGGACACTTTGGAGATTTTGTTCATTTTCGCGGATGAATAACTCTTAGCGAGAAAAATGAAAAAATTCAGTATTTATAGCATATGTAAATCAGGTCTTCATTTTATCCTCATGAAAATGTTGCGTCCGTCCCAGCCTTTTTCTAATGAAATATCAATTTTCAAAAGAGCCAAAAAGATTGCTATTTTGAGGCTTGATTAATCGAGGTAATGGCTAAGTTGAAGTTGCCTAAATATTTCAAAATCCAATTTTCAGGGGGATAAAATGAGGACCTGCTTTACATTAAATGTAAATCATGTATTTTTGTATTTCTTCCCTGCGTCATTCATCCGCGAAAACGAACAAAATCTCGAATTTAAAATCGAAAATTTTCATACTTCAGTATAAAAAGTTTAAAAAAGGGCTACACGTATGAAAAATCTCTCCTTAATGAAGCTTACCAGGGAAGATTTAATTTAAAAAAAAAACTAAACCCAACATTTTTAATAAGGCTATGGAAGTTCTAAAAAATAATTCTTTTTTTAGTTGTTGTTAAAACACAAGTTTTGTTCATTATATCCCAATAAAGTTACTTTTGCAGTATAAAGACTGTCGAATACATATGATTGGATTAAATACAATTTTACATTGTAGAATTTAAGTTTTTCTCTATTCTATAATATACATAAACGTGACATTATTCTGTACCTTTGCATATTGTAAACTAAATTTCTAAATTAATTAATATTTTATTAATTATTTATTAATTTATTAATTAATTATTGTATTAATTAACATTTTTAATTCAAAACCGACCTTTTTTGCTTGAAAATTCAATTATTATTATATATGGTAATTTATTAATCAATAAAATAAATGTGTAATTGAATCGACATTTTTGAAAATATAAGTGTTTCTATTTACACAACAGGCCTTCTTTTGTGTGAATATTAGCCACTTTTGGTGTTATTAATAAATATCTAATTTTTTTTTAATTTATAAAGATATATTTTTATTTTCTAAAAATTACCAGTAAAGTTACTTTAAATATTAAATTGCTAATGATGAGAAAGGGTCTGAAAATGTTACGTCTTCCATCTTCTTAGTTCTTTAGAAAAAATTGATACTCTTTACTATTTTTCTCGAAAATTTCAAATGCATTAGCGGAAAGTAATTATGGAAAAAAAATTATAGAAATGAATATTATTGAAATAATTATTCCAAAAAGTGTTATCAGGTATTGCTTTAATCAATTATCTCAAAATCAACTGAGACGCCTTCAGAAAACTCAAATTCATAATTGTGTCATTTAGTTTTTACATTTCATTTTTATTACATAAAAAGCACCTATCGTTTTTTTGTTTAAAGGAATTTATAATTTCCTTGAAAATCCGTAATTTTGCTAGTATTTAAAAAAATTGGATCAAAATCTAACTTTTCAATTACATATAACACTTTTAGTTCCAACTATTATTCATTTATGGATCCCATTTTTTATTTATTATTACTACCACACTTTAAATTTATTTTACATTTTTATATTTATTTCTGGAATCGATTACACTAAAATTTATAAACATTTCAAAACCTTTTTTATTATTCAATTTTATTTTTTGATATTTATATATTTTTAAATTGATTTTATATTACAGATACATTTTTTAATCAAAGATTTTAAACACTTATTCCAAACTTCTTTCACAACACGTATACTTGTTTATGCATTATTTTTCCATATCTTTGAAAGCTTGAACAGATTTTGCATATTTAAAATAATGTTTATATATCTGCGAATTAATTATAAAATTTTTCAGGCCCTTTCTTATCCAGAACTACACCATTTTTGATAGAAAATTGATATTTTTAATTAAAATCGACCTTTTTTTGTTGAAAATTCAACTTTTTGTTTGAAAAATTGTGTCTTTTGGTAGAAAATTAATCTTCTTAGTTGAAAATTTATCTTTCCAATTGAGTTTATCAAAAACTAATTTCTGTAAGAGAAAATTCGATTTTACCATTTTTGTTAGAAAATTGATATTTTAAATTAAAAATTGATCTTTTTTAGTTAAATTCAACTTTTTAATTAAAATCGATATTTTTTGTTGAAAATTGAACGTTTTAATTAAAATCGATCTTTTTTGTTGAAAATTCAACTTTTTGTTTGAAAAATGGTCTTTTTCGGTAGGAAATTCATCTTCTTGGTTGAAAATTTATCTTTTGCATTGAGTTTATCAAAAACTAATTTCTGTAGGAGAAAATTCGATTATACCATTTTTGGTAGAAAATTGATATTTTAAATTAAAAATTGATCTTATTTACTTAAATTCAACTTTTTAATTAAAATCGATCTTTTTTGTTGAAAATTCAACTTTTTGTTTGAAAAAATGTCTTTTTGGTAGGAAAATAATCTTCTTGGTTGAAAATTCATCTTTTTGATTGAGAATTAAACTATTTCCTTGAAAATTCCTTTTTTTTTTGGTTGAAAATTAAATTATTTAACTGAAAATTGAACTATCCCATTTTTTGTTGAAAATTGACATTTTTAATTCAAAACCGACCTTTTTTGCTTGAAAATTCAATTATTTATTTGAAACATCGTCTTTTTTGTTAGAAAATTAATCATCTTCTTGATTGAAAATTTATCTTTTTGGTTGAAAGTTCATCTATTTGGTATCAAATTCATCTGTTTTGGTTCCAAATTTCAACAAACTTGTGGAAAATTTCATTTTTTTGATTGATTATTAATTTTTTTTAAACGAAAACTGAACTATCCCATTTTTGGTTGAATATTAATTTTTTAAATTGAAACTTGATTTTTTTAGTTGAAAATTAAACTATTTGTTTGAAAATTCACGTACTTTCTTGAAAATTCGTTATTTTTTTTCAGAAAATTAAACTTTTTGGTTGAAAATTCACGTTCTTTATTGAGGATTCAGCTATTTTATTGAAAATGGATATTTTTAATTAAAAATTGATCTTTTTGGGTTGAAAATTCAATTATTTATTTGAAAAATTGTCTTTATGGCAGGAAACTAATCTTTTTTGTTGAAAATTTATTTATTTTTTGTTAAAAATTCAACTATTTGATATCAAATTCATCCGTTTTGGTTGAAGGTTCAGCTATTTTTTTGAAAATTCCATTTTTTCATTTGAATATTAATTTTTTAAACTGAAAAGTGAACCATCCCATTATTTGAAGAAAATTAATATTTTCTTATTGAAAATTGATCTAAAATATAGCAGCCTAACCTTAAAGGAGTCGGTCTCATTCAAAAGGAGGAAAACAAATTCAGTTTGACTTTGCTTGAAATTGATATTGCAGTGCATTACAAATTCGAAGCCGTTCGAGAAAAATGAATCTTAAAACAACCTTATATCAAGAAAAAAAAATAAGGGAAAAGGTTTATCACTCATTCATGTGGTGAGGGTGCAGGAGTTGAAAGTGAATAGAATAAGCAAAATTTAGTGCAGCGTAATCAGACAAACGTTTGTTAGTTCTCCTCCATACGACGTTTAATCACAGGTATTTGTTAATTGAAAAATATATTGTAATATAAAGAGAAGTAGTAGGGAAATCTATAATTATAATTAGAAATTTCCTAACAGCACAAAACAATTCGAATTGCCTTTCCTAGCTTTTTGACTGCGTTCTGTCGCTTCTGCCATCATCAACAAACCTAAGAAAAAAGTTTTTTCACATAACATAGCTAATTGTTAAAAAAAAACTTCACTTAAAACTCAAGATAACTAATAAAATACTCAATGCCATTTAAATTAAAATACAATTTAGTCCATAAATATTCAGGGATAATTGAACTTTCTAACCTCATAACCTGACAACTAGCATTACTTTTGCCAAAGTAATAGATCGTATAAATATGCAAATACATATAATATTACTTACCCAATTAACACAATAATTTGTCCAGATACCTTTTTCGAAAACCAAGAATATTGAAGTGCTTTATGTGATATTTGTAATCCGCTAGATCTGTCATAGACAGATAAATTCAAAACTCAGAGTATAGAGTAGAGTGTAGAGAGTAGAGCAGAGTAGACCCTAATAGCACGGAACATTCCGGGAACGTTCCTGGAACGTTCCGCGGGCACCTTCGGAACGTTCCAGCGGAACGTTCCAGGAACGTTCCCGGAACGTGTAAAATGTCCGCCCCTTGGGAACGTTCCACTGGAACGTTCCAGGAACGTTCCACTGGGACCTGAGGGGAACTTTCCATTATTGTTATTTTTAACAACAATTATCTCGTAAACCGTAAGAGATAGGTAAAAATGGATGTCATTTTTGATTTTTGAGTACCGCATATACTACACTATAATATGATATCCGTATCATAAACTGACATCGATTTTGACCTATCACTTACGGTTTACGAGATATTTATTGATAATAATAACAATAACGTTAATTTATGTTTGGAACGTTCCAGTGGAACGTTCCTGGAACGTTCCCAAGCGGCGGACATTTTACACGTTCCGGGAACGTTCCTGGAACGTTCCGCTGGAACGTTCCGAAAGTTCCCGCGGAACGTTCCGGGATCGTCCCAGGAACGTTCCGTGCTATTAGGGGAGTAGAGTAGAGTACAGAGTAGACTCCGATCAAACCGTTTAATAAACTCGAGCAAAAGTTTTTTTTCCCTAAATCGAGATTTTATCAGTTTTCCTACTGACACTCTCGTTATCTGATAGTTAAACTCTTATTTTCAGTATAAATTTATTAATTTTCAATCGCATGTAAACAAGTAGAATTCATCCCATAAAATTGCCACTATTAGGCAACAGATGGCGCCAGGCTGTTTCCGTGGCCGTACTCAAGATCTTCGATTATTATTCCCAACAGTGATCCGAAAATACTTGCGCATGCTTGAACTGAACGGCGCTCATTGGCTCTAGTTTGCATACAGGCGCGCACTTATCAACTATAGGGACTGCGATTTGTCAAGCTCAGCTTAGGGGGCAGCACTGTGAGTGGAGATATAACTTGCTTGCGTGTACGCAGCCACAAGGCAGTATGTACAGTTTCCTTAGTTTTTTGTTATTTGTAAAGCGATTTGGTCCTTTATTTTTACACCCGAATGCCACATGCACACCTGGCATTTCGAAAATAGTGCTTCAAGCTAAAACCTCAACGCTGCGTTATAAAGGAACGATATAATTCGAATAGCAGACGCTACCACCGTTGGAACCGTCGTCTTGTGTATCTCCACGCGCACTAGCGATCCTAGCGGCCGCAAGTGTCAGTCGCCGTCCCCATACTACAATCAAAACATGCGCAGATAAAGGCGGCTCAATTAGCATCACTGATTTCAAATACAGTACCACACACATACACACTAGTGTTGAGCGGAAAGGACGATAATCGTTGCTATCGTTATTCTTTCCATTGCAGCTTTGAATTATACACTTTGAGAAAAGATTGAGTCAATCGAACAAGACAGTTTGTTGAACCTAATTTGTTTGTTGAAACTAAAAACTATGGTCAGCGCAAATAAACCTTTGGTTATTTTTAAAAAACACAACGAATTAATTTGGTCATGTGGGAATATATTTCCCACTCAAAAGCAATAACATTGTACAGGCGAAGCAGGTAATATTATCCCGCCATTGTAATCACATGCTTGTAAGAAAGTGATGTTTGGAAACGCAACGTGCAATGACACCTTAACCTCAAAACATACAGCGTTTCGGAATTATAATTATTAATACTCTTGCAAAAATGTTGGAAAGGGACACCATTAAATGTTAAATAATTTTCAGGAAAGTGAAATAATATGTGAACACATATTTTATAATCGAGATAGCGAGATTTTTCAGCTTAACCTTTACGAAAAAAAGTGATATTAGAGGTTAGAAGCAAAATTTGTATGTAAATAAAAATGAAATATTGAATTTCAAGTAATGAAATAGCATATTTATCTTCTAATAAATTCTTTCCATACAAAGTAAGTGTAATCATTATTATTATGTTGAAAATATAAAGCTGCCTTCAAAAGTTTTCCATAATAGAAATATACATATCCATTCTATCACAGAAAAAACTGGGGGTAACAAATGTTGCAGGTAATCATTATTTCTGGGTAAAGTCGGCTAGGGTACAGGGTAATGTCGCGCTGAATAATTGATAAGTGGGTAAAGTATACCCGACTTTACCCTGGAGGAGAGTAACGTAGGCGAAGTGTCACTTGCTGACTTTATGTTTAGAGAAGCGGCTATAAATAATGAATTCTTACATATTTCCGCGTACCAGGAACTCCAAAAGGATGATACTTAACATTAATTAGCGAATTTTCGACTTACCACACTTTATTCACCAAAATAAATTTGACAGCAGACACAGGATTTGAAAATCGCCATGGTCTTTAAAGTTAATAGATGCATTGAAAAAAACAACGTAAAGTTTCGGCTTGAGAATTTCCGAAGATGACATTTTTACAGCGGAAACTTTAAGGTAGATCTTTGAAACAAATGCTTTCACGTTTATTTACAGAAATCTTTGCATGCCAATGGTTAATTAACAATTATGCGATAATGGGCAGGTACATATTTATTGAAAGTGCTGGATCGGTACTTGGGATTTCCACGATGTTCTTGAAGAAGATTACGTTATCGACTCAGCAGAGTAGCACTATTGGCACATGGATCAAATGGTGATTTTTGAAAATAAGATAAGTGATAAGTCTTGAATTTAGAAAAGTTACAAATAAACAAAATTTTAGGTTATGTTTTGCTTTTTTATCAATCGAAACGATATTTTCAAAGCTAATGCTCTAGTTAGGCGACGATACTCACATTCCCTTCCAGTGTTTGGTTTAACAGTGGGTTTCAACTCTAGTTTCTTTTTGGTAACTTTTGGTCATTTGGTGGCAAAATGAGATTATGACAAACTAAGATTATGGACAAATAAATACCTACCACGTGCAGCGTCATTGGTGCAGTGATACTAGGGATGGGCGACATCAATGTTTATTAATTTTATTCTATTATTTTTATTTTATTAATTTCTAGTAACGTTTCTTTCGTTGCGGACTTGCGGGACACATTGAGACAAAGGACAAATCCCTATGACTAAATGAAAATGTACAACTATATTAACAATTTTAGGTTATTTTTGCGTTTTTCACAGAAGCGGATATTTAAAAAATAAATATCGATTTGAAAAAATAAAATTATTTTTATAGTATATTCCTTGGTAGATACTCAGTAGTCCATAATTAAAAAAAAAACTAGATTTGAAAACCACTGTTAAAGCAAAGACTAGAAGGAAATGTGAGTTGCCGAAAATAACAGCTTTCAAACAAAAAAATAAGAAATTTTCTTTTTGCGCATTCCCATCTAATATCCAAATGATCCCGGTTTTCAAATTTAGTGATTTTGTGGAAAAATCAGATTATGAAAAACTGCGAGTATGGACCAATGAATACCTACCGCATATTTCACTGGTTACACTTTTATGAAATTTAGTGCAGCTTTTTCAACAATTCTAAATTTCTTTTTTGGCAATCTAACCAAAAAAATAAAATTCCTATACAGGATTTTCGAAGGACCAATGGCTATAGATTTCGTTACATGAGCTCATATAGGTTGTGTCCATTAATTTTCCCTCAGAAATCGACGCAGTGAAGTTAGCTGGTGAATAAATGAAAATACTTAATAAACTTCTTCATCCAAGTTTGCGATAAACTTCCCGCGTGGGAATTTAAGATTTAAGTACTCGGAAAAGGACAGGTGAGTTTTCCTATTTTTTCTATTTCCTGTGATGTGTGAACGAGGACATCTCTGATATGCGTAGTAGTGATTGCTGTATCTTTTTAGGTCATATTAACCCATCTGTCATCAGCGTCAGCCTAAAAATACATGGGGATCACTACTGCACGTGTGAGAGATATCCGCGTTCACAGTTCACACATCAGTAAATAGCAGCTAAGTGCCACTTAACGGGAGGCCTGTAAAGAAAAAGTAGGATGAGAGTTGACCGCGGCCACCAGGCGATGTGAAGGCCCTGTTTAATTTTAGGGCGGACTTGCTTAATAGTGTACAAATTTGAAAATAAATGAGATTAACGAAATTTAAAATGGCGGAAATTAAAATAAAAAAAAGTTCTAAAAATTTAAATATTGTTAGTATTATTTATTGTGCTATTAAAATATAAGAGTATTTTTTTGATAACAAACAACGAATCACGTTTAAATTTCATAATGAAAAGAATAACATTAATAATATTTACATTTTTACAAATTATTTTAATAATTTTTTTTCAATTTCCCGCTCTTTTCAATTTCTTCAATCGCATTTATTTTCAAATCTTCATACTATTTTATCATTTATTTTTCCTCATTAGATTAGAAAACTATTTATGTTTATATTTTCGGCAAAAAAAAAACGAAGAAAAGCACAGTAGAACTGTTGAAAAATATCACTTTTCTCATTTTCACCATGCATTTTGTAGCAAGTCGGCCCAATAGGTAAACAGCGTCGCACGCGCCCATATTAAGTACTAATTTTCTCCGGTCAAGAGTCATCCCACTCTTAGCTTTGAGTGGCACGGTGCTGCCAAATAGTTGAAATTTGAGGTTATGTTCACTTTCAATCATACTCGTAAATTCTCCAAGAATCTATCCACTTATTATATTCTCAATACACGAAAACAATCGACGTTTAGTTGATCTGTAACTAAATTGCTAAGCAAATTGTTTGGAACATTGGTGCGGTTTCCTAAGGAGCGCCGCACTAACGGGGGCGTGGATGGAATCGCACCCTCAAGATGCAGTCCCATGTGGGCAGAAAACGTCGGCGTCAACCAGAAACACATAAGACTGAGAGGGACGGACAGATCTATTTGTCTCTTTCACTCTCATAAGTTTCTGCTTTACGCCGACGTTTTCTGTCCACTTGGGACGCCACCCTGACGTTGCCATGGGACGTAGGTTGCTATACTAATAGAAGGTGGTAGCACCGAGCCGAGTATCATATGTATCATATGATACATACTCATGAAACAAAACAGTGAGCCGTCGCGGGACGCCTGGCAGATGTGAAACATGAAGAGAGGATGGTGTATTGAATGAAGTGCAAATGGAAGTGAACAAATATTTAGATTTGTATACGATTGTTTATTTTTCACAAAAATACTTAGAAGTGAAATTTCTTAGCGCGCGGTGAGAGGGGACCAGAGGGGACTGCCAAGTCGGTGGGGCGCAAGTATAGTGGAGAGCGCAGCGCGCGGAGAGAGGGGACGCCGAGCTGAGGCGGATTGAGCCGACGAGCCCCGAGCGCGTCGTTCCATCTCACGCGTCGCCACGCCAAGAGGCGATCTTATCCCCGTACCGCGCCATTAGATTTTTCACATCAAAAGTTTTAAAAATTAGCATTCGCAAAAGGTTCATTGCCGTAGTGCAAGGTGCCCGCGTTGGGAGCACTGGTGTGAACGCGGATATCTCTCACATGTGCAGTAGTGATCCCCGTGTATTTTTAGGCTGACGCTGATGACAGATGGGTTAGCATAACCTAAAAAGATACAGCAATTACTGCTACGCATATCAGAGATGTCCTCGTTCATACATAACAGGAAATAGAAAAAATAGGAAAACTGACCTGTCCTTTTCCGAGTACTTGAATGTTAAATTCCCACGCGGGAAGTTTATCGCAAACTTGGATGAAGAAGTTTATTAAGTATTTTCACTTATTCACCAGCTAACTTCACTGCGTCGATTGCTGAGGGAAAATTAATGGACCAAATGCATGGTACCAAAAAAAGAATCAAATTTATGCACCGAATTCGTGAAGAAGTCTATTTTGCAGGCTTCTGCTACACAACCTATATGAGCTCATGTAACGAAATCTATAGTCATTGGTCCTTCGAAAATCCTGTATAGGAATTTTATTTTTTTGGTTAGATTGCCAAAAAAGAAATTTAGAATTGTTGAAAAAGCTGCACTAAATTTCAGAAAAGTGTAACCAGTGAAATATGCGGTAGGTATTCATTGATCCATACTCTCAGTTTTTCATAATCTGATTTTACCACAAAATCACTAAATTTGAAAACCGGGATCATTTGGATACTAGATGGGAATGCGCAAAAAGAAATTTTTTTTTTTTTGAAAGCTGTTATTTTCGGCAACTCAAATTTCTTTCTAGTCTTTGCTTTAACAGTGGTTTTCAAATCTAGTTTTTTGTTTAATTATGGACTACTGAGTATCTAGCAAGGAATATCCTATAAACATAATTTTATTTTTTCAAATCGACATTTATTTTTTAAATATCCGCTTCTGTGAAAAACACAAACATAACCTAAAATTGTTAATAGTTGTACATTTTCATTTAGTCATAGGGATTTGTGCTTTGTCTCAATGTGTCCCGCAAGTCCGCAACGAAAGAAACGTTACTAGAAATTAATAAAATAAAAATAATAGAATAAAATTAATAAACGTTGATGTCGCCCGTCCCTAGTATCACTGCACCAATGACGCTGCACGTGGTAGGTATTTATTTTTCCATAATCTCAGTTTGTCATAATCTCATTTTGCCACCAAATGACCAAAAGTTACCAAAAAGAAACTAGATTTGAAACCCACTGTTAAACCAAAGACTGGAAGGGAATGTGAGTATCGTCGCCTAACTATAGCATTAGCCTTGAAAATATCTTTTCGATTGATAAAAAAGCAAAACATAACCTAAAATTTTGTATATTTGTAACTTTTCTAAATTCAAGACTTATCACTTATCTTATTTTCAAAAATCACCATTTGATCCATGTGCCAATAGTGCTATTCTGCTGAATCGGTAACGTAATCTTCTTCAAGAACATCGTGGAAATCCCAAGTACCGATCCAGCACTTTCAATAAATATGTACCTGCCCATTATCGCATAATTGTTAATTAACCATTGGCATGCAAAGATTTCTGTAAATAAACGTGAAAGCAATTGTTTCAAAGATCTACCGAAAAGTTTCCGCTGTAAAAATGTCATCTTCGGAAATCCTCAAGCCGAAACTTTACGTTGTTTGTTTCAATGCACCTATTAACTTTAAAGACCATGGCGACTTTCAAATCCTGTGTCTGCTGTCAAATTTATTTATAAAGTGTGGTAAGTCGAAAATTGGCCTATTAATTCGCTAATTAATGTTAAGTATCATCCTTTTGGAGTGCCTTGTACGCGGAAATATGTAAGAATTCATCATTTATAGCCGCTTCTCTAAACATAAAGTCAGCAAGTGACACTTCGCCCACGTTACTCTCCTCCAGGGTAAAGTCGGGTATACTTTACCCACTTATCAATTACCCAGCGCGACATTACCCTGTACCCTAGCCGACTTTACCCAGAAATAATGATTACCTGCAACATTTGTCACCCCCAGTTTTTTCTGTGATACAATACGCCTTTTATCCATAACAATATGCAGCAATACATAGGAAAATTGGAAATAATTTTTTATTTTGATAAATTAATTTCAAGATAATATTTCGAAAGATTTCAAAAGATTCCCAAAATCGTCAAAACAGAATCTGCAAGGTTTCAATAATATTTTTTTCATTCTATAGAATTTTTTCAATATTTCAGGAAAAATTCTAATCCGTTTAAAAGATATTTAGATGTTTTAAAAAAATTTCCAGAATAATAAAAAAATTTTAAACAGAATGTACATTTTTGAAGATTTTGAAACAAAATGTTGAAGTTATCTGTAAGGATTTTGACATAAAATGTTGGCGTTTTCTAGAGATTTTAAAAGGTCTTAAAATAATAAACATTTTTTCTTTGTATTTTTCAAAAAATTATTTTTTATTTGAAAAAAATTATTTACAGGGAATATTTGAAAATATGTCAAAACAAAAACAAATGTGTATGTCTTTTCGCTCCGCTGGGAATCGAACAACAAAACTTCCGATTGCCAGTCGGGTGCTTTCCCATTAAGCTACTAAAGAGATCGAGGGAAGAAACCTTTTTCAGAAAATACACGCATTATTTTGCCAGGTGATACAAGTATAATTTTTCCATGAATCTGTATTATCATCAGAGAATAACATAAATTTTTAACGTCTTTTCAGACTAGATGGAGATATGAATTAAAAATTATCTTAATTAATTTTCTTTCTTCTGAAAAAAAGATCTTCTCTTTTCGCCCCGCTGGGAATCGAACCACATAACTTTATTTTATTAAATTTATTTCTGTTATTCTCTGCTGATAATACAGATTCTTTGAAAAATTTAACTTGTACCACCTAGAAAAATAATGCGTGTATTTTCTGAAAAAGGTTTCTTCTCTCGATCTCTCTAGTAGCTTCATGGGAAAGCACCCGACCGACAATCGGAAGTTCTGTGGTCCGATTCCTAGCGGAGCGGAAAGAGAAGATCTTTTTTCAGAAAAAATCAATTAATTACAATAATTAATATTGATTTGAAACTACTTAAAATATGATGTAATTCCTAATTCAAACTCGAATTTAAAAAGTGTTTAGTTCGAAAAA
Source organism: Andricus curvator (assembly GCA_932195095.1). Classification (NCBI taxonomy): domain Eukaryota; kingdom Metazoa; phylum Arthropoda; class Insecta; order Hymenoptera; family Cynipidae; genus Andricus; species Andricus curvator. The sequence goes on from CAKNYM010049595.1 coordinate 120,843, forward strand.
ATCTTAATCGTTCAACTCGTTATTTTTTCTAGCTTAAAATTGCTTCAAAATATATAGTTTAGAAAATTTACATATTTATTGATTCATTCTTCAATTTACAGCTTTGAAAGCGATAACCTGGATTTATATTTTTGGAACTGAATCTGAATCTTCGACCTGTACAATTTATAAAAGTGAAACAAATGTTATTTTGCAGTATAAATGCATTTTTATTGTCCGTACAAAAGATAACGTGGAAGTAAACATTATCAGCTAGTTTTTAAGTTATATAATTATAATTTTTCCTAAGGTTCTTTAGAAAGTTCAAAACAATAATTGGGGATTTCAGATGTATTGAAAAACAAACTAGAAAATTTTGAAGAATTTTTCTTATTACAGGATTTTACAAAATATTAGGAAAAACTCGGGTCTGTTCAAAAGATATGTATGACTTTCACAAGTTTGGAGGAAATTTAAAAATATTTTATTCAGAAACCTTTACAAATTTTAAAATATTTTTAATCTCTTAAAAACTTCTGAAATTCCTCAATATATTTTAAACAGACACACATTTTTCTTTAAATTTGGAAAAATTTTTCCAATTAAAAAAAATTGCCTTAAAATCTTCCAGATTTTTTCGACATTTTTAGAAACCTTTTGAAATCAGTTAAAATTTTCATAAAAATTAATTTTAAATTAAAAAAATTATTATTACAAATTTTTCCAGGAATTTCAAGATAAAACCGAAATCATTAAAAAAATTTCCAGAAATATTATTATCAGTACCAATATTTATTAATACTGCTGAGGAACATTCAGAAATCAATCTATTTTTTAAATTACTTTTAGTCCACAATATTATAAGTTTAAATCTTTCGATCTTAAATTATTCAGATTCAAAACTTTGTGCTTTTAGAAATTACGCTTATTACACTAAATTGTATTAAACTAATTGAAAAAGTTCTATAATATCATAGACTAGAAAAACATTTTTAACTATTATGTTTTTTGCATAAAAAATTGATATTATTTAATTTCGTCTGATTTAAAATTATGATGTTCCATTAAATTGATTGATTGACCATATAGCATTGTATTTATTTGTTCCATCCAACCAAATTTTTGTTGAATCAACCAAACTTTTTTCTGAGTATACATTTAAAGTGACCAAAAATGTAGGATTAATAACAAAACATGAATCATCAATTAAAATGGATAAATTTTAATTTCGAAAAGACAAATTTTCAACAAAATAGTTTAAATTTTGACAAAAAATGTTAATGAAATAATTCAATTTCCAACAAAATAATTCAATTTTCAAAGAAATAGTAGAATTCACAAAAACGTCAATTTCCAGTCCAAAAGGACAGTATACACCCAAAAGATGTGTTATAATTTAGAAAATAGCCTTGTAATTGTAATAAATAAATCATATAAACGATTTGCTAAAGTTAGTAAAAGAGCAGTTAAACAAAAAATTTCATAAAAAATATGACTTTTTGAAAAAATAATTTAACTTCAAACAAAAGTATTAAATTTTCAACTAAATAGAATAATTTGGATCGAAATCAAATTAATTATAAACCCTACAATTTGTAACCAAAAGAGAAAAATTTCAACAAAAATATATAAAATGAGAGTTTTCAAATAAAAAGAAATGAAGTTTTCATCGAAAAATATGACTTTTTTTAACGAAATATTAATTTTCAATCCAAAAGAACGAATTTTAAATTTAGAAAGACAATGTTTCAATAAAACACTTTTATTTTTGATCAAAAAATTACTGTTTAATAAAATAGTTGAATTTTCAACAAAAATAAGTTATAGAAACGACTTGCTAAATTTATTAAAAGAGCAGTGAAACAAAACATTTTATTTAAAAAAAATTACTTTAAAAAATAATTTAATTTCAAACAAAAGAATTAAATTTTCAACTAAATGCAATAACTTTATCGGAATTTAATTAATTATAACCCCAATAATTTGTAACCAAAAGAGAGAAATTTTAACCGAAATATATAAAATGAGAGTTTTCAAATAAAAAGAAATAAAGTTTTCGCCGAAAAATATGACTTTTTTAACAAAATATTAATTTTCAATCCAGAAGAACGAATTTTAAATTCAAAAAGACAATGCTTCAATAAAAAACTTTAATTTTTGATTACAAAATTAGTGTGGTATAACATAGCTGAATTTTCCAAAAAAATTAAATATTCCAAAAAATATTATTACTTTTTTAAGAAAGGAAAAAACAAATTTTGAATGCAAAAAGACATATTGTCAGTTCTACAAAAAATTTTATTTCAAATAAAACAGAAGAAATTTTCAATGCAAAGAGACAACTCCTCAATTCAGAAAGACAAGTGAATTATACGCAAGTATTTTCTTTTAAAATAATCTTATTGGAGTTCATTTAATTGATATTTTTAAAATTTTTGAAGAAAAAAGAAATATTAAAATTTGTAAAATAATTTCATTAATTTCAAAGTAGTTTCATATGTAATACACATTTGTTTTATTCTAATATACTTTAGTTTAAGAAATAATCAATTATTTATTTTATTCAAGAAAAATATCTACACTTTGTTTCTTGATATAATAATAATTATTAAGGTTTTACTTCACTGCATAAATGACCTATTTATCTCGACGTAATAAAGTTTTTTTAGACATTTTACAAATTATGACTCAATTTTATAGACATATAATACAAATAATTTTTTTTTCACAGGATTCTGGATCACAGTCTGTGATATACATGAGATTATGAGAATATGAGATTATAAAATTATGAGTTTTGAATAAACATACATTTTGATTTTTTGATTTTAATTTCATGAGACAGAAAGAGAAAAGTAAAGCTAATAGTTTAAGAAAGTAAAGATGAAATCAAAACAGAAGACGAGAAGAAAATGCAAATCGATTTTGAAGAAAACAAGAAACTGTTTTATAAATTGGCGTCGATCAGTATGAAATGAAGTAGAAGTACATAGTTAGGCAGCATGAGAAATAGAGACTCTTTTAAGAAATCATTGCCTGCTGGTGTAGACAGTATTATCTCTGAAATGTATCGAGATGAGAGAATTTCCAGACGACTAGAAAAAGGCGATTATCGTTTTGCTATAAAAAAGCAAGGGAGATAAAAGCAACTGCAATAATTACAAAGGTATCTGCTTGTTAAGCACCGTAAGTAAAACACATTCAAAAATATTTATTCCTAGAGTGATGAAAATAACAGAAGAAAATATGTTGGAAGTTCAATGTGGAATTATTCCAGAAAGATCATGTACGGATCAAATACTTAGCTTGGGACAGATCGCAGAAAAATGTTTGAGAATAAATAAAGAAGTCTCTTGTTATTTGTTGACCTATAGCAAGGGTTTGTCAAGCTGGATTCTTTAACCTTTGGTGAACTCCTACAAGCAATAAAAATAATATATTCTGGTAGAAAAGCTGGTAGAAAAGAGTGTGTGTGTAAATGGGAAACTGAGTGATTGGTTCGATATTATGCAATGTGTTAGGCAAGGATGCGTTACGTGCTCATGTCTATTTATTATATCCATGTACAAGTGTCTAAGAATGGCCCTTTTCGACGAAGATGGTGTGGATCTCGGGACAGTGAAGGTAAGTGGGTTAGTGTTCGCAGATGATAAGGTTGTTGTGGCAGAGTCAATCAAAGACTTACAAAGAATGCTGAGCAAACTGAATACAAGCATGAAGAACATGGGCCTCAAAATTAATGTAAATGAGGCAAAAATTATGGTTTTTAAAGGAAAGGATGAGAAAACAATACGCAACATTGTCCCAAATGATGAGAGAATAGAAGAAGTTGTTATAAGTACATACAACTTAGTAGTCTGCCTGCTAATGACGGAATATGATACAGTTAATGAATGTTAAAAGTGTAGAGTAGAGTAGAACCAGAACGGCAAGTATGTTAGTAGCAGATTTATTGTGTTTCTGTCAAAAATCCACCAAAGCCCAACCAGGTAGAGACTTTTTGCAGAGAGGTATAAAAGATCCCGAAATAACTGAAGTTGAAAGAGGATACTGACATCATCGGTATCATATAGCATTTCACCCTTGCTATTTCTCATGCTGCCTAACTCTGCACTTTTACATCCCTTCATATTGCTCAACGCCCATTTATAAAACAGTTTTTTGCTTCCTTCAAAATCGTTTTGCACTTTCTTCTCTTCTGTTTTTATTTTATCTTTACTTTCCTTCACTAGTAGTTTTCTTTTCCTCTTTTTGTCTCTGTAATTATTATCAAGTCTGTTTCTCTCCTCATCGCCAAGGTCTGCGATATAGAACTTTCTTTCATGCGCTCCTTTCTTTTCTTGGGCAGCTTCTTAGATTTCATAATTCCACCACGCATCAACGGACATTCTTTCTACAACCGCAGTACCACACACTTCAGTCGCACTCTTAGCAATGACATCGTGGACCATAGTCGAAGTGCCCTCTATGTACAATTATTATTTTATTTGGTTTCGGTTTCGATTTCTCTGGAATCAAACCGAGTGGCGCGGCACCAGTGACTTACCTCGCGACTGACTTTTCGAGGGGGTCTCATGGGAAATCACAAAAAATCTGGTTAGTCCGAGGGAGGTCTCTACGAAGTCTTCGTTATTCCAGTGGCAATCATTGTTAGTCTGACATCTTGATTTCAGAGTGACCAGCCCCTCATAAAAACCCTTGTGATCAGAACGGTGCATTCCAGAATACCCTACTTTTGACTTGGAAAGAGTTGCATAACCTTTTTTATTTTTTAATTAAAAAATAACTAATTACTGTAGACCTATTATATGGCTCTATTGCTTCGCAAAGGAAGCACTTAAAAAAGCAACAAGCAACAAGTACTTTCGAGTAAAATATAATCGCCTACAGAGCCTAGAGTTCGGTCAAAATGTTGAGCCAGTAAATCGCATTTCCGAAATAATTTCTGTACTGGCATACTACTGGCCAGCAATTTGCTCAATTTTGGCTAGTAGTATGCTAGAAAAGAGAATAGTTATCATTTAGAGTTTTAGGTACCAGTACTGTGCCAGTACAACTATTTTCCCCAATGCCTCTTTTATTATTTATTTAAATCATATTTTTATTATCATCATTTGATTCAGCATTAAAAATCTGTGAGAAAGTGCCATATATTTTCGTTCTACTGCAAATAGGAATGATTTTACGAATATGAATTTTTGTACATATTTTCAACGTGATTATTTATTTCATTTTCCAACGATAGAATTTGAATAAAGTAAGTATTTGCCATTGAGGCAATGTTGTGCCATGTTAAATCTTAGTATATGTTTTCAATTTTTTACCTCGTTTATTACTTACATAGTGGGTACATGTTATCTGACACGTACACCTACATAGTACAAATAGTTAAATTTCTCTTATCTCATATCGCGCTTGATGTCTTCGAAAAAAAATGATGCCAAGTACCGCTGCACCTTGAGCGAGTTTCTTTACATTGGAGACGATGGAAATCCCTTTTTTGTTTGAAAAATATGACATTAACACTTTTTCACATACTTAAAACAGGATTCCACATCAGTAAGAATCAATCGCATATTGTTGAAACCATGATAACAACGACCATCCCATATGGGTCGTTTTGACCCACACGGTAGATCAGGTGGTTCGGTCAAACTAGGTCGTTCTAGTGTTAAACAAATTACATTATTAGTTGGTTTTAGCATCATAATTTTCGAAACTGATTAGTACAGGGAAAAAAACATTTGTTAATATTTATCTGCAGTACCTAAGGTTGTTAAAAAAAACTTGTTTTAATTTTTCAGCGGCCGTTTCGCGAGAGTTTGTTTCTCTGTTTGAAAAAGTATTCTCCTAATTTTTTTAGATCTTCACAAAATTGTTTAGAGACTTCTAGCATCAAATTTCCGTTAAAACTGTTCACGTAAATTTGATGATGGCAACCAGTAAACAATTGCTCAAAAATCTGACAAAATTAGGAAAGTTATTTTTTCACCGAGAGAAAAAACTGTAGCAATACGGCCACCGAAAAATAAAAACAAGTTTTTTTTGTGAAACACCTTAGCATAACCCTGGTTTATACTGCCGCATTGGTAAAAAAGAAGTTGATGCAATCCTCTTTTTTTCTCCGCCAAGACGGCAGTATACCAGATTGTTTATAATCTTATTTGTGTGTAGTAGAATAAATAGACATATGTAGAATAAAATAGAAACAATTAAAAATGTAAGTAATGTTTTATTTAAAAACTGCTGGACAATTGAAATAGGATGAAGGCGTCAACAAATCAGGATTCTTCGACAATCCGGACACGAAATTAAAGCAGAAAACTTTTGCCATGTGTTTTTGCTTCCTAATGCCCTTTTTTCATTCGAACTACCCTCTTACAGGGATAAAATGTAGAGCACCTTCAAGTCCATGTTCAAGATCACGTTCGAAACCCGCATTGGAGTTACGTCGATGAGCGGGCTAGAACCGAAAAATATATATGAGTAAAACCAAATCTCGGTTGAACAGAGATGTTCAAGAAGAAATAATTATTGAAAGAATTTATATTAGAAAGAACCTAAAGCTTTTTTTGACATTCAATCCCAGTTAAGAAATACGAAAAATCACTTGGTGTATTTTTGTAAAGTTATGGTGCTTTGACCATCGATACGAAGGCAGAGCACAATAATGTTTAGTCAAAGTGGTTTGCAGATTTTTTCGACAGGACATCTTAGCCTACTCAACATTTTTACAACCAAAGACTTTACTTAAAACACAGGTCGAGTTTTTATTTTATAACAAGAAGCGCGCTCGGCTACTTTTGCGAAACCGAAAATTCCCAAAGTGCCTAACGTATATTAATAAAACAATCAAGATAGTTAGGAGGTCAGATAGTTAGTCATACTTACGTGGTAGTAGTGGTGCACAGTACGCGTAGGATAGTATCCAGGACGACCCGTTCCTCTAGCATAATATGGAGGACGTTGATATGGCGTAATGCGTCCTGTCGCTACGGGAGGACGTGGATATGACGTAGTGCTTACTGTCGCTACAGGACGTTGATATACCGTAGTTCTTACTGTCGCTACAGGAGGACGTTGATATGCTGTAGTGCTTACTGTCGCTACAGGAGGACGTTGATATGACGCAGTGCTTACTGTCGCTACAGGAGGACGTTGATATGCCATAGTGGTTACTGTCGCTACAGGAGGACGTTGGTATGCCGTAGTGGTTACTGTCGCTACAGGAGGACGTTGATATGCCGTAGTGGTTACTGTCGCTACAGGAGGACGTTGATATGGCGTAGTGCTTCCTGTCGCTACAGGAGGACGTTGATATGGCGTAGTGCTTCCTGTCGCTACAGGAGGACGTGACACGTTTCCTGTATTAGAATATCCCGTCCCTCCAGTATTTGCATTATAAGGTCTCGACCCTTCATTCCATTGTGTCTGCGGTGGTTTATTGTATTCTCTCTGGGACTCTTCATCATAACGTCTCGACCCTTCTGAAGAATTATTCTCATTGTCGTCATACCGATTACGTTTTCTTTTTCTGTCATCCCTATCTTCATTCATATTATTCATATTATTTCCATAAGGATTCATTCCTCCCATCATTGGATTCATTCCTCCCATCATCATAGGCAGCATCAAAGGCAGGAGCATAGGAATCATCATCAACATTTGGGTCACCAATTGCGATGTTCCTCCTCCTTCTTTTCCTCCTCCTTCGCCTCCACCTCCTCCTCCTCCACCTCCTGCTGCTGGTTGTTGTGCCACATCTTGTCCAGCGATTTCTGATAAATGAACAAACAAATAAATTGTTAGAATGATATACAGAGGTGCTACACATTGGGGTTGAGTAGCGAATGCAAGCCGAATTAAAAACACCCTACATATCACTTGTTCTAAACATTTTTAATATCGGAGATGTATGTAAAAACATTTGTAAATATTGAAAATTTAGGGACAGATGTGAAATCCTTTTAAAAAAGAGTTGTTTTGGGGAAACAGCTCATTTCTGGTGCATATTAAAAAGTGGCTCACTTGAATTATTTAGGATGTAATAACTGTACTTAATTACCATTTAAAGCCACACAGGTAGCGAGAAGAACAACAAGAAGAGTCTTCATCTTGTTCGGATATGATAAAATGATTCTTCTGCAATTTTACGAACGTTAACTGGTAAATTTAAAAAATGCCGCTTCATGTATAATGGCCTGATTAGGACTGAAATATCATTTCCTTATTTAAAGACAAAAGTTTCTTCCCGTTATTTCAACATGTGCAAGCTGAGTAGATCAGCACGAAAAAAACTTGTCATTGAAAACAAGTGTACTCAAGTAGTGGCTCGATTTTAATGCACACAAGAAGATTCGAGAAGTTTGCTTTATAATTTGTATTGTTAGAACTTTAGTTCTTACAAACCTTTGAAACGAGTGATTACAAATTAATAATCATTTGTCATTACTAATACTAATACCACATATTATTAAAAAAATTTAGTTTTAATTCGAAAACTATAGAGAATATCTGTTATAAATTGTTAAACAGTTATTATTTTATTTTATAAATTTGCCTCTAAAGTGGTAAACATTTATTTAATTTGATTACTGAATGTCGTAGCATGCCAAGTTTGTATGTACATATTATCTTTCTTGAAAATTCTCCACAATCCACTTGTTAGACTTAATGAGGTCAAGTAAATATTTCATCATGATGTGAGCTATTCTAACTATAAAACAATACAATTTCTTACAACCTGCTTTTCGCAATCCAGATAACTTTTCTAAAGTTTCGTAAAAAATTATTTGAAAAACAACAAATGAATAAGCCAAGGATAAACAAAACTCTAAAGCAGAAAACAAGGATGTTGAATCGTTTTATTTATGAATTGTATTCAATAATAAAATATAACAATATCATCAATTAATATCTTAAATCGAAGCCAATTATCAACAAGGGTTCTAACCAATCATATATCAATTTTGAGAAAAATGAAAAAGAGAATAAACATAAATATGAATTTATTAATTATATATATTATATCATTTTCACCGAGTTTAGTAGTTTATTGTCAATCATAATTGACTGAAACGTTCCTTATACGAGATTTTATGAATCCTTTTTACTCTTTAGAATTTTGATTTTAGAAGACATTCATCGAAATTTTTTTTTCTAATGATATTTGAATCTGCTTCAGACAATGAGATCAGTTTGTGATTTAGCTTGTATTTCCGTTTACTGTTGATTCTTCTGATTTACTTAATTTTTTTATTCTATTAAATGATTGGCTTTTTACGTAGAAGTACCTTGTACTTTTTAATCACCTTTCAGATAAATTAGACATTATCAATGTTATTTTTTACAGAATTCAGTAGAAGATATTTGCAACATTTTGGAAATAAAATCAGTTGGTGTATTCGACAGTATTATGTTTATATAATTTTTGAAAGTGAAATGAAACTATAGTACCAATTAGCAAAATACAATATATAAATAAATACTTTGACTATATTCAGGAATCCTTGGGTCAAAGAAAGTAGAGATAAAATCAAAACAGAAGACGAGAAGAAAACGCAAATCGACTTTGAAGATAGCAAGAAATTGTTTTATAAATTGGCGCTGATCAGTATGGAAGTAAGTAGAAGTACACAGTTAGGCAGCATGAGAAATAGCAAGGGTGAAATGTTATGATACAGACGGGATCAAAATCGAGCTAAACATCATCCCAGGTCCCTCTTTGTGATATTTAGCTCGATTTTGACTATTCCTAGCGATATAATTGATGGTAAAGATCCAAAACATAATTCTAACTCAATTTTCTCCATTTTGTGACTTGCGCGCTTTTGCTTGTCACCTCTTAAATTAACGCGATTAACATGAAATTCCTGCGCATGATGTGTGGTAAAACGCTAATAGACCAAGTCAGTAATGAGAGAATCCAAAAAAGAATGTGGTGTAGAGGACACACTGGTTGACATATGTGAAATAAATTTGTTGAGATGGTTTGGTCATGTTGAGAGAATGAAAGATGAGTGACAATTTGATGATGAATGATGATGAATGATGATTCATGAAAATTTAGGACAAATAATCATTAGTAAAACTGCATGCCGGAGTATTGATCTAATTTTCAACTGTGTCTGTCTATTGGGTTGCTTACCTTAGATCTTTTTTGATTGAACAACTTTTGTCAATAATTTTTTTGGACAATTTTCCGAAAAGCGCATACTTCTGACTTTTTTGAAACTCACTACAATTATGTATTTTGATACGCTGATTACGAATATGATAGTGAAAATTCGCGCGAATTCCATTTGCATGGTGAAAACCATGAAAAACCCATGAGTATCATGCTTTTTTGCGCTCATTTCAGCCAATACCCAAAATTTCGGAAAATATTTTCAACAAAAGTTATAGATCTCAGCGAGGTACATATTTCTTGTATTACAAATTTTTTTCTACGAGTGATATTTTCCGAGAAAATTAGTTATAAATTGGATAAAGTGTAACAGATTTTAGTGCAGTATCGGACATCTTGCTTGTTGGCGTCATATTCTTGATATTATAAAAATTTCTAAATTTTGTAAAATGTTCAAATTTTCTAAAATTTCCAAAATTTTCTAAACTTTCTCAAATTATCTAAAATTTCTAAAAAGTTCAAAATTTCTAAAATGTTGACAAGTTTTAAACTTATCAAAATTTATAATATTTCTGAATCTTATCAAATGTTCCAAATTTCTAAAATTATCATAATTTATAAAATGTTCAAAAAATGTTACATTATCAAAAATTCTCAAATTTCTAAAATGTTCCAAAATTATAAAATTATCAAAATTTCTAAAATGTTCAGAATTTTTTAAATTATCAAAATTTATAAAATGTTCCGAATTTGGAAAATTGTGAAAATTTCTAAAATCATAAAAACGTCTCAAATTTTCAAAATTTCTGTAATTTTATAAAATGTTCAAAATTATCATAATTTCTAAAATGTTCCAAATTCTTTTAATTATGCCAATTTCTAAAATTTATAAAATTTTCCGAATTTGAAAAATTGCAAAAATTTATTAAATCATGAAAACGTCTCAAATTATCAAAATCTATAAAATTACCAAAATTTCCAATATGTCTAAAATATCTAAAATTTTCAACATTTAAAAAATGATGAAAATTTCTAAACTGTTCAAAATGTCTCAAATTATCACAATTTCTAATATTATAAGAACGTCTCAAATTTTTCAAATTTCTGAAATGACCAAAATTTATAACATTACCAAAATGTCCAAAATGTCTAAAATATCTAAAATTTTCTAAATTTCAAAAATTATTACAATTTGAAAAATTACCAAATTTCTAAACTGCTCAAAATTTCTGAAATGATTAAAATTTCTAATATTATAAAAACGTCTCAAATTTTCATAATTGGTAAAATTACCAATATTTCTGAAATTTATCAAATTTCCAAAATGTCTAAAATATCTACAATTTCAAAAATTTCAAAAATGATCAAAATTTGTAAAATTATGAACATTTCTAACCTGTTCAAAATGTCTAAAACTATCACAATTTTTAACATTATAAAAACGTCTTAAATTTTCAAAATTCATAAAATTACAAACATTTCCAAAATGTCTGAAATATCTAAAATTATAAAAACGTCTCAAAATTTCTAAAATGTTTAAAATATCTGAAATTTTCAAAATTTCAAAAAATATTAAAATTTGTAAAATTATCATAATTTCTAAAATGTTCAAAAAAGCGTTACATTATCAAAATTTCTAAAATTTCTAAAATTGGAGTGCTAACTTCAGCAGGAAATGATAAAACCGCAAAAACTGTGATACCTAAAACCCCCAAAATATTTGAAAATTTTTTGATCATCAAAATTTCCGTATATGTTCAAAATTTCTAAAATGTTACATTATCAAAATTTCTAAAATGTTCCAAATTTTTTTATTTATCACAATTTCTAAAATGTATACAATTTTCCGAGTTTTAAAAATTGCAAAAATTTATAAAATCATAAAAACGTCTCACATTTTCAAACTCTATAAAATTACTCAAATTTCTGAAAGGACCCCGCACCAAATGTACAGAAAAAAGCCTTATGATAAAAAATTCTAAAAAAAAAATTTTCTTGTATTTTCGAACCTACAAACTAAAAATTCGAAAGAAAAATGTCAGAAAGATGGACAGTTTTTAGACAAACACTTGTCCAAAGTTTCGATTTTTTACATGTATTTTAATGGAAAAATGCTTATTTTAGCAAAATGTTTTTTTTCCTCAAAAACGCTATGATAGATTTGACTAAAACTTCTATATTTTGAAGATCAGGCGTACCGAATCAAAAGATTCATACCCACGAACTAGAAAGATCAACGATTCTTTGGGTATACAACATGTTTTTGGGGCTGTTTTTGAACCCTTAAATTCCAAGTAACATATGTAAATCATCATTTCTTAGTAACTAAAATCAATAGAGATTTTTATTCAACTGCTACGGTATGAAACGACTTTCCAATAAGTGGAGTAAGCGTAAATAGCAAGAATATGTTTTGAGCTAATTTTAGGGGATGTTTTACCATCCCTTAAACAATGAGTCTGAAGTTCCTAACGCATTAATCAATAACGAAAAATAATTTTATTTTTAAATGCATGAAAGCTGCTATTTTATGATAGAAATTAGTCGCGTACAACCCTAAAAACTTCTTGAAGCACTTTCGACCCCTCATCAGATATAAAACTCACCGAAACTACCCCTAAATATTTTTAAAATTCAACAAAACCAACCTCATTCAAAAATCCGCCCAGTTTTTCCCGATAATAATTTCAGTTGATGCCAAAGGGGCACACATAAAGTTTCAACCCTTCAGCACATGTAGAACTCACCCCAGCCACCCCCGAATATTTTAAGAGTTCAATAAAATCACCATAATTTCAAGGTGCACCAGGATTTTTCTGAAAATGTTTTCAGTTGATGCCAAAGGGGCAAGAAAATGTTTCAAAACCTCAGCACATATAGAACTCACGCCAGTCACCCCTAAATATTTTTAAAATTCAATACAATCACCCCAATTTCAAATTACACCAGGATTTTTCTTAAAATGTTTTCAGTTGATGCCAAAGGGAAAACATAAAGTCTGAACACCACAGCGCATGTAGAAATCACCCCAACCACCCCCAAATATTTTAAAAGATCAATAAAATCACCCTAATCCCAAAGTACGCCAGGTTTTTTCTGACACTGTTTTCAGCTGATGCCAAAGGGGCAAAAAAATGTCACAACCCCTCAGCACATCTAGAACTCACCCCTGTCACCCCTAAATATTTTTAAAATTCAATATAAACCGCCCAATTCCAAAATAAGCCAGGATTTTGATCATAATTTATTCAATTGATGAGAACGGTTCACACAAAAAGTCTCAACACCTCAGTACATGTGGAACTCATCCAAGTCTAAATATTTTTAAAATTCAACAAAACCAACCTAATTCAAAAATCCGCCCAGTTTTTGCTGATAATAATTTCAATTGATGCCAAAGGGGCAAATATAAAGTCTCAACCCTTCAGCACATGTAGAACTCATCCCAGCCACCCCCAAATATTTTAAAAATTCAATAAAATCACCCTAATGCAACAATTACCCTAATACAACAGGTTTTCAGAGGTTGGTGCAAGTTCGTGTTTATCAATATTTGAATTTCCCACATAAAAGTACTGTTGCAACTTATTGGTACAGCTTCGTACAAATTAAAACAGGTTTTCTCAGGTTGGTACAAGTTTATATTGAATTTTAGGAATATTTAGGGGTGACTGGGGTGAGTTCTACATGTTCTGAGGGGTTGTGACATTTTTTTGCCCCTTTTGCATCAACTGAAAACATTGTCAGAAAAAACCTGGCGTACTTTGGGATTAGGGTGATTGTATTGAATTTTTAAAATATTTAGGGGTTGCTGGGGTGAGTTCTATATGTACTGAGGGATTGAGACACTTTTTTGTCCCTTTGGCATCAACTGAAAACATTATCAGAAAAACCTGGCGTATTTCTGAATTAGGGTGATTTTATTGAACTTTTAAAATATTCGGGGGTGACTGGGGTGAGTTCTACATGTGCTGAAGGGTTGAGACTTTATGTGTGCCCCTTTGGCATCAATTGAAATTATCATCAGCAAAAACTGGGCGGATTATTGAATTAGGTTGGTTTTGTTGAATTTTAAAAATATTTAGGGGTAGCTTGGGTGAGTTTTATATCTGATGAGGGGTTGAAAGTGCTTTAAGAAGTTTTTAGGGTTGTACGCGACTATTTTCTGTCACAAAATAGCAGCTTTCATGCATTTAAAAATAAAATTATTTTTCGTTATTGATTAATGCGTTAGGAACTTCAGACTCATTGTTTAAGGGATGGTAAAACATCCCCTAAAATTAGGTCAAAGCATATTCTTGCTATGTATGCTGACTCCACTTATTGGAAAGTCGTTTCATACCGTAGCAGTTGAATAAAAATCCCTATTGATTTTAGTTACTAAGAAATTATGATTTACATATGTTACTTGGATGTTTAGGGTACAAAAACATCCCCAAAAACATGCTGTATACCCAAAGAATCATCAATATTTCTAGTTCGTGGTTATGAATCTTTTGATTCGGTGCGCCTGATCGTCAAAATATAAAAGTATTAGTCAAATCTATCATAGCGTTTTCGAGGAAAAAAAACATTTTGCTAAAATAAGCATTTTTCCATTAAAATACATGTAAAAATCGAAACTTTGGACTAGTGTTTGTCTAAAAACTGTCCATCTTTCTGACATTTTTCTTTCGAATTTTTAGTTTGCAGGTTCGAAAATATAGGAAAAAATTTTTTTTAGAATTTTTTATCATAAGGCTTTTTTCTGTACATTTGGTGCGGGGTCCTTTCCAAAATGTGCAAAATATCTGAAATTTTCAAAATTTATAAAATTACCAAAATATCCAAAATGTCCAAAATGTCCAAAATGTCTAAAATTTCAAATATTATCACAATTTGAAAAATTACCAAATTTCTAAATTGCTTAAACGTTCTGAAATGTTTAAAATGTTTCAAATTATCACTATTTCTAATATTACAAAAACGTCTCAAATTTTCAAAATTTATAAAATTACCAAAGTGTCTAAAATATCTAAAATGTTCAAAATTTCAAAAATTATTACGATTTGAAAAATTACCAAATTTTTAAACTGCTCAAAATTTCTAAAATGATTAAAATTTCTAAAATTATAAAAACGTCTCAAATTTTCAAAATTTGTAAAATTGCCAATATTTCTGAAATTTCTAAAATTACCAAAATGTCTAAAATATCTACAATTTCCAAAATTTCAAAAATGATCAGTAAAATTATGAACATTTCTAACCTGTTCAAAATTTCTAAAATTATCACAATTTTTAACATTATAAAACGACTTAAAGTTTCAAAATTGATAAAATGTCTGAAAAATCTAAAATTTCAAAAATTATTAAAATTTCTAAAATTAGAAAAACGTCTCAAATTTTCAAAATTTCTAAAATGTTTAACATATCTGAAATTTTCAAAATTTCCAAAAATATTAAAATTTGTAAAATTGTCAAAATATCTGAACTGTTCAAATTTTCTAAAATTACCAAAATTATCTATATCTATTATTATCTATATATGGCAACGGCAATACCACGCTGGAAACACCAGTTCCCGTTAGATCACTGAAGTTAAGCAGTGTTGGGCGCGGTTAGTACTTGGATGGGTGACCGTCTGATACTACTGCGTTGCTGTTGGCGGTCGTGGGTGTGGTGAGCCCACACTTGTAGTTATTTACTACAAGAAACTATCCACCTAGAAACACTACCCGAATCGGGTAGTGTCACGCTTACCCCTTGAGGCTCGCCGAAAGGGAAATAGCTTAATGGTATATATAATGGTATATATCTAAAATTTCTTAAATTTACAAAATATTTTTAAAATGTTAAAAAAATGTTAAAATTATCAAATTTTCTGAAATTTCTAAAATGTTCTAAATTTCTTAAAATATCATAATTTCTAAAATGTTCAAAAAAATGTTACATTATCAAAATGTCTAAAATTTCTAAAATTGGAGTGCTAAATTCAGCCGCAAATGATAAAACCGCAAAAACTGTAATACCGAAAATCTCAAAAATTTTGGAAATCTTTTGATTATCAAAATTTCCGTATATTTTCAAAATTTCTTAAATTTTCAAAATTTCTCAAATGTTCAAAATTTCTAAAATTTTCAAAAAAATGTTACATTCTCAAAATTTCTAAAATTTCTAAAATGTTCCAAACTTTTTTATTTATCACAATTTCTAAAATGTATAAAATTTTCCGAGTTTTAAAAATTGTAAAAATTTCTAAAATCATAAAAACGTCTCACATTTTCAAAATCTATAAAATTACTAAAATTTCTGAAATTTCCAAATAGTCTAAAATATCTCAAATTTTCAAAATTTATAAAATTACCAAAATGTCCAAAATGTAAAAAATATCTAAAATTTCAAAAATTATCACAATTTGAAAAATTACCAAATTTCTAAATTGCTCAAACTTTCTAAAATGATAAAAAATTTTTGAATTATAAAAACGTCTCCAATTTTCAAAATTTCTTAAATTACCAATATTTCTGAAATTTCTAAAATTTCCAAAATGTATAAATTATCTACAATTTCAAAAATTTCAAAAATGATCAAAATTTGGAAAAGTATGAAAATTTCTAACCTGTTCAAAATTTCTAAAATTATCACAATTTTAAACATTATAAAAACGTTTCAAATTTTCAAAATTTATAAAATTACCAAAATTTGAAAAATGTCTAAAATATCTCAATTCTTCAAAATTTCAAAAATCATTAGAATTTTTAAAATTATAAAAATTTCTAAACTGTTCCAAATTTCTAGAATTATCAACATTTCTAAAAGTTTGTAAAGTTTCTGAAGTTCAAAAATATTTTTAAAATGTTTAAATTATCAAAATTTCTAAAATGTTTAATATTTCTAAACATATCAAACTTTCTCAATTTTTCAAAATTTCTAATGTTTTCAAAAATTTTTAAATTTTCAAAGTTTCTAAATTTTTTTAAATTCAAAAATTTTATATTAATTTTTATTTTATTTTATAAGTTTGAAACATTTAAGAAATTTTAGAAATTTCGATCATTGAAAAAATATTGAGCATTGTAGAAATTATGATAATTTTAGATATTTGAATAATTTAAAAAATTGTTAAAATTTTAGAAATTTTGAAAATATACGGAAATTAAGATAATTCAAAAATTTGTGAAATTTTTGGAAATTTTCGGTGCCACAGTTTTTGCTGTGTGGGGTCGATTAACGCAAAGTGGGTGCTCACAGATGTATGTTTTATCATTTGCGTATGATGTCATTTTTTACTCCTCAAAATTAGAAATTTAGCCCGTTTTCGCAGGAAAGAAAAAGGGCCTAGATCATGCATGTCTTCAAAAAATTTGATTTTTTGAAAAATTTTCTTGTTAGGATTTCTGACTCATCACATTCGATTTAAGGACACGGCTGACTAAAGAAGGTCACTACTACTTGGGAGGGCTATTAATATTTTTTTGTATATTGTGTCTTTTTTTCAAAAATGCAATTTTTAAAATTGTTATGTTATTTTTTACGATCAAAGCAAAAACTACGCATGCTATCAAAAAATTATTAATGAAAAATGTATAGCTCTTTTTTATTTAAAATTAATTCCTAAAATTTTTAAAAAGAGTGTAAAAGATTTTAAAGCCAAACTTTTCAATTTTGCCATATTAGATCATTTTAGAAAAAATCTTATATAAAGATATTTTAAAAAATTTGAAAGGTTTCAAGAAAATGAAAAAAATCATTAGGTTTCTGAGAAAAATTGAAATGATTTTTATTTTGAAAAATTATTTCAAAGAGAATATTTAAAAAGATTTCGAAACATTCTCAAAATATTTCTAAAAAAAAATCTGAAAAGATTTAAAAAAAGAATTTTCTTAAGATTCTTCAGGAAATTTCAAATGATTTTTTATTTTAAAAAATTGAGAAAAATTTCAAAACATTTGAAACGATATCCTAAAATTTCTAAAAATAGTGTAGAATATTTTAAAGCAAAATGTTTCAATTTTGTAAGATTAAACAATAAAAAAAAATCGAGTATGTTCAAGAAATATTTATATGATTTGAAGGGATTCAAAAAGAATTTTAAACTTCAAAAGATTTTAGAAAATGTAGATTTCTAAAGATTTCAAACAAAAACTTTAGAAGCTTTAATAGAATTTTGAAAGGTTTCAAGAGAATGAACAAAGTTTATTAAAATTTCTGGGAAAATTTGGAAGATTTTAAGGCAATTTATTTACATTTATAATGATTTTTTTTTAATTTTTAGAAAAATTGGTGTCAGTTAAGAATATTTTAAAGATTTAAGAGGTTTTGAATAGATTAAAAATATTTTAAAACTTAGAAGCATTTCCGAAAATTTATCAAATAGTTTTTGATTTCTTCCAAACTTCTAAAAGTTCTAAATATCTTTTAAAAACACTCGAATTTTTCCTAATATTTTGTAAGATCCTGTAAAATAAAGAAATGTCTTTAAAATCTTCTAGATTCTTCTTTGACACATGTGAAATATTCACAAATCTTTTTTAATTTTCTCAAGATACTTATAAAAATTATATTTATACAAATTTAAAAACAAAGTGATAATACTTCTTTTTTGTCAGTAATTTCAATATTTTTAAAATGAACAAAAAATTCCAACAGGAAAAAAGTTTCATTTCAAAATTTGTTATCAAACAATTGATGAATTTATGAAAAATTGATTTAACAGTGGTTGCATGTATAGAATTCCTGAAAATAAGAAAAAGAATACAACGACCAAATTTGTACAACCATCATAAAATGCTCTTATTGTAATTAAAAAAAAAAATCTTAAAAGAAATTTTTTTTTCTTTTTTTTTTTTGGACAAAAATAAAAGAGGAAAGAAAAATGAGAAGGCAACCAACCAAATCCCCTTTCTTCTCTTTTTTATTTATTTCGACATATTTTCCGACCCCCCCCCCAATAAACCGCAAAATAAAAAAAAAATTTGAACAGAAAAAAAATTTTATTTCAAAATTTTGTATGAAACAATTGATGAGTTTGTGAAAAATTGATTTAACAGTGGTTGCTCACGTCTTTTTTTATATTTATGAAAAGCATATCAGCGATAACTACTAACTATGTTGTAAATAATGGAATCTTGCTATTTTTCGCAAAAAAGGAACTAAAATTTAAGAATTTTAAATTAGATTAAAATCAAATTCAAAATCCTATTTAACGTCCAATACTATAGTTAATGTATAGAATTCATGAAAATAAAAAAAAGAATCCAATGACCAAATTTGGACGACCACCATAAAATGCTCTTATTGTAATTAAAAAAAAAATTCTTAAAACTTTTTTTTTTTTTTTTTTAGTAAAAGAGGAAAGAAAAATGAGAAGGCAACCAACCAAATCACCTTCCTTCTCTTTTTTTATTTATTTCGACGTATTTTCCGACCCCCTCCCCCTTCCGCCCAATAAATCGCAAAATAACAAAAATTTCAACAGGAAAAAAATTTTCTTTCCAAATTTTTTAACAAACAATTGATAAGTTTGTGAAAAATTGATTTAACAGTGGTTGCTCACGTCATTTTGTATATACATGAAAAGCATATCAGCGGTAACTACTAACTATGTTGTAAATAATGGAAACTTGTTATTTTTCGCAAAAAAGGAACTAAAATTTAACAATTTTAAATTAGATTTAAAAAAATTCAGAATCCTATTTAACGTTCAATACTCTAGTTAATGTATAGAATTCCTGAAAATAAAAAAAAGAATCCAAGGATTTGGTTGGTTGCCTTCTCATTTTTCTTTCCTCTTTTTTATTTTTGTCAACAAACAAATTTTTTTTTTTCAAATTACAATAGGAGCATTTTATGGTGTATTGGACGTTGAATAGGATTTTGAATTTGATTTTAATCTGATTTAAAATTGTTAAATTTGAGTTCCTTTCTTGGGAAAAATAACAAGTTTCCTTTATTTACAACATAGTTAGTAGTTACCGCAGACATGCTTTTCATAAATATAAAAAAAGACGTGAGCAACCACTGTTAATTCAATTTTTCATGAATTCATCATTGTTTGATAAAAAATTTTGAAATAAAATTTTTTTCCTATTGAAATTTTTTTTCATTTTGCGATTTATTCAGGGGAGGGGGGTCGGAAAACATGTCGAAAGAAATAAAAAAAGAGAAGGCAGGGGATTTGGTTGTTTGCCCTCTCAATTTTTCTTTCCTCTTTTTTATTATGGTCAAAAAAAATTTTTTTTTTTTTAAAGAAATTTTTTTCTTCTTCAAATTACAATAGGAGAATTTTATGGTGTATTGGACGTTGAATAGGATTTTGAATTTGATTTTAATCTGATTTAAAATTGTTAAATTTTAGTTCCTTTTTTGGGAAAAATAACAAGTTTCCTTTATTTACAACATAGTTAGTAGTTACCGCAGACATGCTTTTCATAAATATAAAAAAAGACGTGAGCAACCACTGTTAATTCAATTTTTCATGAATTCATCCATGGTTTGATAAAAAATTTTGAAATAAAATGTTTTTCCTATTGAAATTTTTTTTCATTTTGCGATTTATTCAGGAGAGGGGGGTTCGGAAAACATGTTGAAAGAAATAAAAAAGAGAAGGCAGGGGATTTGGTTGTTTGCCTTCTCATTTTTCTTTCCTCTTATATTTTTGTAAAAAAAAAAAAAAAAAAAAAAAAAATATAAGAAATTTGTTTTTTTAATTACAATAAGAGCATTTTATGGTGGCTGTCCAAATGTGGTCGTTGGATTCTTGTTTTTATTTTCAGGAATTCTATACATTAAAAAAGGAGCTGTAGGAAAATGTTTTTTTCTTTCAAGTTCGGTATTTCGAAAAAAACCGGGACATATTACTACCAACCGGGGCGCTTCTCAAAACACCCAAAAACCGAGACATGTCCCACAAAACCAAGACGCCTGGTCACCCTAATATTGTTGAAAATTAGTTTTTTTCTAAATTAATTTTTTCAACTAAATATCAAACTATCCTATTTTTGGTTGACAATTCATCGTTTTTAGTTGAAAATTCAAGTGTCTGGTTGAAAATTCCAGTATTTTGTTGAAAATTCATTTTTTTTTTGTAGAAACTTTGTTTGATATTTGGTCGAAAATTCATCTTATTACTTGAAAATTCCACAATTTGTTTGCAATTTTTTCTCTCGCTTGACGGAAAAATATTTCTTAGTTGAAAATTTAACTCATGTTGAAAAGTCGTTTTTTCGGTTGAATTCGTCTGTTTTTGATTGAAAATGAAAATCATTTTGGTTGTAGATTCATCACTTTAAATGAAAATTTCTTTCTTTAGTTGCAAGATGGGCTATTTGCTTGAAAATTTGTATATCCTGCGGCTGAAATTTAATTTTTGATTGAAAATTTAACTAAATTAAAAAAAAAAAAATTTCTAAATATTTCTTAAACAAAATTTTTAAATATACTCTAAATATTTTTTCTAAATATGATTTTAGGTACATATTTTTATCATAATTTTTCATTTTATTTTCCGACGATAGAATTTGAATAAAGTAAGCATTTGCCATTGAGGCAATGTTGTGTCATGTCAAATATTATCAGATGTTTTCAATTTCTTATCTCGTTCCATACATACATAGTGCGTACGGTTTATCTGACACACACACATACATAGTACAAATCGTTCAATTTTTCTTATCTCATATCGCGTTTCATGGCTTCGAAAAAAATGTACAACTAAGGATTGAAAACAATTGTGCTTTCTAATCGCTTTCAATGCAAGATTTTTTAAAAAGCACTTTTAAAACTGAAACTGGGTACCAAACAGTTGAATCTTGGGATGAAAAAGCGGCCCTGGAAACATGGTTAAAATTTTTACTAGGAATCTGTATTATCATCGGAGATGGTAACGATCGATCAGAAGAGAAATCCTTTCACACACACTGGGAAAATGGAAATCTATAATATCGATCAAAGTTATCTCCTCTAATACAGAAAATCTTTAACGTCATCTCAGACTAGATGTACCTATAAATAAAAAAAAAAATTTAATTGAATTCATTCAGAAAAAATATCTTCTCGTGGCGTCCGTATCCCAGCTGAGCGAAATGAGGAGATCTTTTTTCTGAATAAATCTAATTTTAAAAAAATTTAATTTATAGCTCCATATAGTCTCAGATGACGTTAAAGATTTTCTGTATTAGAGGATATAACTTTGATCGATATTGTAGATTTCCGTTTTCACAATGTGTGTGAAAGGATTTCTCTTCTGATCGATCGTTACCATCTCCGATGATAATACAGATTCCTAGTAAAAATTGACTTGTATATAACATCCTGCAAAATAAAGCGTATTTCAGAAAAAGGATTCTTCCTCTGATCTCTCTAGTAGGTCAGTGGTTAGAGCACCTGACCGGAAATCAGTTGACCTGGCGTTCTAATCCCAGCGGAGCGAAAGGAGAAGATCTTTTTTCTGAATAAATTTAATTTTAAAAAAATTTTAATTTATAGCTCCATCTAGTCTGAGATGACGTTAAAGATTTTCTGTATCAGAGGATATAACTTTGATCGATTTGTAGATTTCCATTTTCACAATATGTGTGAAAGGATTTATTTCTCTTCTGATCGATCTTTACCCTCTCCGATGATAATACAGATTCCTAGTAAAAATTGACTTGTATATAACATCTTGCAAAATAAAGCGTATTTCAGAAAAAGGATTCT
>CAKNYM010049595.1:143635-170760 GCA_932195095.1 Andricus curvator
CTCTGATCTCTCTAGTAGCTCAGTGGTTAGAGCACCTGACCGGAAATCAGTTGACATCGTTAAAATTGGCACACAAGCAATTAATTATGTTTTATAGTAGATTTTTTTTATATTTCGCGTCATTTGACTCAAAATTTCCAAATTTTATATTTTTATTATATTATTTTTTATGAATAAAACCTGAATTGCAAGTCCTATAAAAAATGGTTATACGAAATTTTATAGGACTTTTTGAAAGCTATAATTTCTCTATGAACTTTTTCCCATATTTTGCATTGTTTGGCTCAAAATTTGAATTTTTGCATGGTATTTTCGATAAATAAAACCAAAATATCAATTTCATCAAAAAGTGGTTGAGAGAAAAATTATAGGTCTTTTGAAAAGCTACAATTCATTTCCGAAACATTTTTCCGTATCTCACGTCTTTTAGCTCAAAATTTCCATTTAATATTTTTACATTCTCAGCCTAAAGAGAAGGTATTGGTTTTATGTGAAATTTGACTTAGTCGGTTTTCATCAAATTTCACACTTTTTCAAAGCATAAAAAGAAAGAACGAGTTCGTTAACAAGCCAATTTCGATGAAAATTCAAAAAGTTAGAGAATTTTCAAAAATTTTAAAACATTTTTTTAAGATTTAAAAATTCTATGTATGGCTATTTGTAATACTTGGAAAGTCGAACAATTTATCCTCACAATTTTTCTCCATAAAAAGAAAATTATCAGAGTTATAACATTTTTAAAATTCAAAAAAATAACGAAAATGAAAATTGTACGACAAACGACGCACGATATGAATTGTTTTTTTTTTCGTACCTTTTGTCGTTTTTCCACAAATTTTTTATTTTTAATGTAATTTTTTACGATTAAAACCAAAACTACGCGTCCTATCAAAAAGTGATTCATAAAAAATTTGTAGATGTGTTTCAGGTGAAAAATTTGTGTTTACTTTTTTTGTTTGTACCTTGTGTCGTTTTTTAAAAAATTTAATTTTTTTATTCACTATTTTATTTTTAATGATTAAAACAAAAACTACGCATCCTATCAAAAAATGATCAGAACAAATGTGTAGCTCTTTTTTGGTTAAACAACTTTTATTTAATTATTTTTTTCGTAGCTTGTGTCGTTTGTCCGAAAATTTTTTTATTTTATTTTTATTATTGTTTTTTACGAATAAAACAAATTTAATTAGGAATTTAATTAGGAATAGAAATTTTTTCCCTAAAATGGCCTTGAGCGACCTTTGAATGTTATTGTAAAAATCTGAAAAAAGTCTGAGTCCAATATTGAATTGTTAAGAACACAGTTGATATGCGCCAGAAATGAATAATCAATCAATAGCGTCAATTTAATTAGGAATGTGCATTTTGCCCTAAAATGGCCTTGAGCGACCTCTACATATTTTTTTTTAATTCTGAAACAAATCAGAGGTCATTTTCTCGGCAAAAGGAACAATTTTTAGGGGTGCCATGTTGAATTAAAAAAAAAAGCCAAAAAAATTACCCTGATATATAATTATTATCAAGAACAGGAAATACCAATATATTTGACTGTAACCATTATTTCTGAATTTATTTCTGAAGCTGTATCTACATCGACGCACGCCGACTTCGTCTCTATCTATCTGGCTTTTTGCTTACGAAAGGAAGAGACGGAGTCAGCGTTTTATGCCGAGGGCCCGCTAAAAGTGAATATGTGACCGTCCCCGAAGAAAGGGACCTAATGCGGAAAAAATCGATTTTCATTTTCTTACACCAATCGATAGTTTCTGAGTTACTCTTTCATTTCCAATCATCATAAATTTTTTAAGTTAATTACTTTTCTTGTTATTAAGCTACAAACATATGGTAAGCGTACGCGGAGACCGAACACAGTGACCCCAACTGTGGCATGTAGCGGTACTGCGCTTGCGCTAGCTATGCATAGGAGGAACAGGACGCGAATTATTATTGCCATGGTAACGGGCTGTCGCGTCATGTTCCTCTTACGTGTTCTAGCGCAAGCGCAGTACGTCTACATGCCAAAGTTGGGATCACTGACCGAACGAGAGGCCTACGAAAGCCAGCCCCACCACTTACCACTACAGCTGTACGCGACGTGTCCGTGAGCTCCACTGGCTCGTGCCTAAAAGTGCAGTCGTAAGTGGAGGGGGTGCTTTTCGTAGACGCATCCCCACTACTCAAATGCTGGCTTTCGGGCTCTGCTACGAACGCCCGTTCTGTACAATTCAGCTTTGACGCATTAGGTCCCCTTCTTCGCGGACGGTCACCGGGTCACATATAAAGAATCAATGGGCTTGGCAGTGCGGTACGAAGAGTGCGAAAGTTACAAGAATTAACCTGCACCATTGTTAAAGTTTCAGGCTCGCTTGGGTCGGAGGTCCCCAACAATGACTCACTTAATAGCCTGACTTTCCATTTTCGCAGAAAATCCTCTCGGCAGTAATAAGAGGTACAAATAAGTAGGTGGAGCACCATAAAGTCTTAGGCTCACCTGGGCGCTCAATAATGAATTTACCCCGATCCCTATTCTATTTCTGCAGAAAATTATCTTGGCAGTAATAAAAGCTATATATGTGTAGAAGGAGCACTGTAATGGAATACTATCTATTATATTGATCCTGGATAATAAGATTGTTGTTTTGGTGTAATGGAAAAATTATTGTTATCTTCAATTAATATCGTATTTGGAAATTACGAAAATTTAACTTTCAATCTTAATCTTTGAAAAATAATTTAAGTATACTTAATTTTAAGCATGTTCAACCGAATAGCGCGTCACTTCCGTCATCTCGTAAATCTTTATTTTAATTAAACAAACGCTTTATATTTTAAGAATGAAAAAATAAATTTTGCAAATAAAAATACAAATCTTATAGCTTTAAAAAATAGTTTTGAGTAAACAATTCTTCTAATTTTCAAAATTAATCTGAGTGTGACCCAGCTTTGGCGCTCGAGGGTTTTTACTCGGCGGCATACCCGGCCTCAACGTGGATATTTACAGATGGTTCGGTTAAAAGGACCTCTGAAACTTCAGTCTGTGGTTTCTATATTCCGGAGCTGGATTTTAGATTTGGTCTTCCCCTTCAGTGGGGTACTTCGGTTCTCTCGTCTGAGCTCTACGCGATCCTGTCTGCTGTCAGGCATGTTCTGAAGGGCGGATAGGGAGGTTTGTTATTTGCTCGCATTCTCAATCAGCTCTACGCTATATCAGAGATAGGTTCTTGGACCCTCAGGGCCCCGGCTTAGCACCTAAGATTGGTGATCTTTTGACAAGGGCTTCTAGATGTGGTCACACAATTGTGTTGATGTGGATCCCTGCTTATGCTGGAATCTCGGGTAACGAAGTCGCTGATTCATGTGCGAGATCTGCAAGACTTTTGACTTTCAGATTACAAACGGGTCTGGAAAAAGGGGATTTGGTGAACTGTATCAAGGATGACTTTGAGTCTTGGTGCTCGCGCCTTTGGCCTTATGAGAGAGACGTGGACAGTAGAAGGGAATATTTTGACCATATTGCATTTAAGACTCCTAGGCCTTGGTTTAGGAGTTTCAGGTTCTCTGAAAGTACCTGAATCTGATTACGCGGCTGAGAACTTCTCACATTTGTACGAGTACTCATTTTCAGAAAATGGGGTGGAATTTGCCGGGTGAATGTGAATGCGGTGACGGGTTCAGAGATCTTGACCATCTAATCCATGAGTGTTCCCTTCTTTCGGAAGGTAGACCAACCTGCCTGGGCTATCTTTTTAGACGGTTTCCGGGCAGATCCCTTGAGCAAGTTAGACTTTCGAATATTATATTTGAGCCAGATATTGAAGCAGTGAGCGAAATTGGAGGTTTCTTTGGGAAGGGAAATATTATTCTGTAGTTTTGTATAATTTGAGTAAATTGTGGAAAGATGGATTGGTTTGGGCACGGGCGACGTCTCCCGTCCTGCTCCCTCCTCATGCGGTTAGAGGTGGTACGACTGGAGTCTACGTTCGAGCTCATCGTGATTGGAAGGAATACACTCACTGGATTGAGATAGAACCTATAAATTTCATGGGAAAATTACAACGTGATCAATTTTATGTTTAGTTCTGGCCGTTTGCTGAATAGTAATAAGCCACAATCAAGAAGAAGAAGAAGAAGAAGGGTATCGACACGGACAACGTGAAAGCTGTGCTGATGGACAATGGCACCAATATCGTCTGCGCATGTCAAAGGGTCTTTGGTGATTGCAAGCACATCGCGTGCTTTGCACACGAGTTAAACATCGAAGCGATGAATGCCCTCGGATTGAACAATATAAAGAATAATGATGCGCATCTGCCGGACCCTCAAAATAGAAAGTTTGAGCTGGAAGATGATCTCCTTGACTACGAAAAGCTCGAACATAACAATCCAGAGATGCTGCCAACTATTTCGTTTAAGGAAATAATTAAGAAGATAAAATTAGTCGTGGGTTTCTTCAGGAGAAGCGAGAGGGCCACAGAGGAGTTGAAGGAACTCCAAAAGAAGGAATGGGGCAAAGCAGAGAATGAATGCCTCATACTAATCCAAGCGGTGCGGACGCGGTGGAATTCGGCCTTCGAGATGCTGGAGCATTTTCTACTTTTATCAGATTTTGTCGGCCGAGTTCTGATGAAAATCGCTAGAGAGAGGTCCAGCAAAGGAAAGGCACCTACAATGATTACTCCCGATGATGAGGATCTATTGAGGGACATTAAGAAACTTCTCGAACCATTATGGGAAGTGACAATGGAAGTGTGCGCCAAGAACTTTGTGACTTTAAGTAAGTGCATACCACTTGCCACGATTGCTTACAATGTAAGTATTACCTATTTTTGTGTTCAGGACAAAGTACACACATTATGTTTTATTATAATTTTTACTTTTTTCCAGACTATAAATCAGTACCCCGTGACTAATCCTGGCGCCTTCAATCTGAAGGAGAGATTGCTGGCAAAGATAAAGACCAGGTTGAAACATCTTGAAAAAAGGGATATGGTTGCTATCGCCACCATACTAAATTCCCGATTTAAAAAACTGCATTTCAAGAGTCATTAAGTGAAATTTTGTTTGCATTTTTCAGGGAATCTGCTGAAGCAAAAATCAGGGCGAAGACGAATCCTGCGATGGAACCTGAAAAAGCAGCTCCACCAAACCCGAAAGTGGCCAGGAGAAAAATCTGTCTGTACCACAACGCAAAGATGGCTCAGCAGCTTCCTAGTGCCGACCAAGATGCAGCAGGAGGAGTTGCAGTAGAGCTGTGACAATATTTGAAAAGGCCAGTTATTCCTCAAGAAACCAACCCTTACCAGGAGTGGACCAACTTGAGGCCGCACTATCTACACCTTCATGAAGTGGCGATGGATTATTTGCCGATCCTGGCAACGTTAGTGCCATCAGAAAGACTTTTCAGAAGCGGGCCTCATGTGTCGAAGCTACGAAATAGGTTCTCGGGAAAACACGTCAATCAATTGCTCTTTCTGTCATCAGTTAAACGAAAAGTTTAGTTCGGTTAATTTTTATTTATAAATAATAATCAGTAAGAAACGCAAATAATGTGTTTTTTTTTCTAATAATATCAATGTATAATTGTATGTATATTACATAATACCTTGATAATCAAATGGAGATAATGACTCAACGTGAAAGCATTAAATCTATTATTAAAGGTATTACAAATGATTGACAACATTAATGAGTACAATAATTTAAATTTAAATATCCCGCCCGCATGGCCGCTTGCGATTTTAGTTCCCCCAGTTCACACATAGGCGCACGTGTCGCTCCATAAGCAGCCATACTGGTCGTGAGTAAGTAGCTTGCACCCGACGCGACGCTTAGTTTCGTCATAGTCAGTCATTGTACCAGTGTCGAAAAAGTGCAAAAGTGACATATAAAATGAACATTAACTTATAGAGTTCAAAAAATTTTAGTTAATAGTTTTAGTTAAAGTGTCTAGTGATTTTCAGTGATAATTAGTGACTTAAAAGAGTCAGTAATAGGATTCCTCGAGGAATATGGTTTCTTCCCCGGCTTCTATACCAAGGGTAAGTTTATTAAACTTTATCATAAAGCCTTCTTATATTCTTAGTATGGTTATTATAAATTAATTACTTGTTATCGTGCGTAGGAAACGCTGGACAGCCCCGAAGAATTATCGAAGCACTTAGTGGAGGCATATCGAGTTGCTGAATATGCTGCCAACATCTAGAAAGGTGACAATTTATCATTATCATGATTAACCTTCTAAAAAAATTGATTGCACCCGATTGAGACCGATTGACAGGTGAATCGTTTTGAATTGATATTAATCGGGACAAAGTTTCTTTATCGTTCTTAATCATTTTCAATCAGGACAAGCGTTTGAATCGTTCGCAATCGGGTAAGCGCATGGAGACGCCGATCGGAAACCTAACCCTAAAAACCAACTTTTTCGCATTTTTGCGAAATTTACATACAATGGAATCTGTTTCATGTCCTCAATGTTAGAAGACTATATATGGGAGTGTTGCACAATATACGAACCGATTGCGTCTCGAACATGCTGTCAGTGTCAGTAAAGCCCAAAATTTGGGATTTCCTTGTGGCCAGGAAGGCTGTTAAAGAACATTTCACGTATTCAGTTCTTTGAAGCGTCACATAAATGTTGCTCACAACATTGTCAAAAGCGTTACGTCACCAATGTCGAAGGGTTGTTTCGAAAATGGGAAAAACGTACAAACAAATTTAAATGAAGGATCACCAATCTTGGATCCTACTGTGAGTAACTCGAGCGATGCAAGAAATGCTTTTTTTTCTGCAGATTCCATCAAAGAAGCTGAGGTCAACATTACAGAAAAACCACTCGATATTTCTGCTTACGCTTCTAAAATAGTTGCTGAACTCAGAGCTAGTTCCTCCTTCACTGGCGTAAATTTAGCTAGGGTGAACGTTTCCGTAGAAAATTTTCTGTCCCCAATTTTAAATACTTTGAAGAAAGATGTTCGTGAGTTCCTTTTATCAGAGAATTTAGACGTAAATAGTCCTCGAATTGACATTCTCCTTGAAAAGTTTGACATAGAAGATCCTTTTAAAGGTTTGAATAGCATTGCTGGCCCAATTAGGGCTTTGAAAAAGCATTATCGTTTTGTCGATCCTATTCAACAACCACTTGGGACAAAAACTGATCAAGTTCTACATAATGAAACTGAGGAGTATGAACCGAAGGAAGTTTATGAAACGTATCATTACATACCCATTGTAGGAATATTGAGGCTTATTTTATCCAACTCTAAAGTTAGGAATTACGTCGATTCAGAGTCTTCGAATTCTGGGGACTTAATAACAAAGTTCCGAGATACTGAAACCTTTTTATAAAAAATACGTTTTTCCAAAAGTTTCCTCAAGCTCTGAGACTTCAATTTTACTATGATGATCTCTTAGTAAACAACCCTCTAGGATCTAAAACCCATGGACATAAGTTGGGAACATTTTATTTCAGTACCCAAAATCTTCCACCCTTTCTAAATTCATGTTTAGGGGGCATACATGTTCTCGTTATCTGCTATACGGCTGATGTAACTAATTATGGTATTCAGGCAGTACTAAAGCGCTTTATACCAGACATACTGCAGCTAGAAAGTGAAAACGGTGTTCCAGTTACTCTTCACGATGGCACAAAATATACCTTAAGGGCAACCATAGCTTGTGTGACAGCTGACGGCTTGGCTGCAGATCAGCTGCTTGGTTTTTTGAGTCCATCTGCGCGACATTTTTGTCGACTTTGCATGATAAGCCGCGAAGAGTTAAGGAATGGATCATTAGGTCCTTTTGTGCCTCGAAGTAAAGAACTACACAAAGAAAACGTGAAAAATGTTACTGAAAATCCTGCGATGAGTACTTCTTGTGGAGTCAGGGAGGAAAGTATTCTAGATCAGTCTGATTCTTTCCATTGCACGGAAAATTTTACTTTTGATCCATTGCATGATCTGTGGCAGGGGGTGCGTCGAATGATACTGAAGCTTGTGCTTCACCGCATGGTCACCAATCCCGTGTATGAATTGAATATATCTACTTTCAATAGTAGAGTAAATTCATTTCAATACGGACGTCCCGAAGTCAAAGAAAAGCCGTCTGCCAATTTCACTATCAAATCATAAAGAGCACACGTTATCCCAGAAAGGAATCCAAACGTGGTTATTAATGAGAGTATTCCCGTTTTTAGTCTCA
Source organism: Andricus curvator (assembly GCA_932195095.1). Classification (NCBI taxonomy): domain Eukaryota; kingdom Metazoa; phylum Arthropoda; class Insecta; order Hymenoptera; family Cynipidae; genus Andricus; species Andricus curvator. Next base: position 151,835 of record CAKNYM010049595.1, read on the forward strand.
GACAAAGCTCCAAAAAATGACGAATACCTGAATTTAATTTTATTTCTAAATCGGATTACTGAAATAGTAATGGCTCCGAAATTGAAAGTGTCCATTTTGATTTATTTGTTTGAGTTAACCATGGAATTTAACAGGCTTTTTCTCAGATTATTTCCTGATGTCAAACCCATTAATAAAATCCATCATTTAGTCCATTACGCTGAATGTCTTTACAAAATCAGCACCTCTTCGAAACGTCTGCTGTTTGAGGTATGAAGCGAAACACAGCATATTTAAAAGACACTCAGAGAAAAAGTTGTCTTGTAACAAAAGCATTGTCCTCTTGCCTGTTTTTTTTGAGCGACTTGAATGTATTTTTTACACAATCAGAATTATTGGCTGCAAGATTAGGTGAAGTTAGTAACATAAGAAAAGTTTTTGGTGCAAAAAAATTCCTGTTGAGACAAATAAAAATCCTCTCAACCTTTAATTTAAGAGGAATTTCCATTTACTTCAAGAAACATCCCTTTCTCACAAGAGGAAATTTCTCTGAGTGGACACGGTAGCGCGTGCGCTAATTAAAAAAATTTACCCATGACCATAGGGAAATTGTGCCAAATATCTGAGTGCGCTGTTTGGGCTGTTTGGTGAATCACCAAGAAAAAAAACTTGAGTGTACTAAAGGAAGCAATGTATCTGTCGATATCTGTCGATATATATCTTTATTGATTTCGTATTTATAAAAAATGTGTAAGACAACACTAACGTGCCAATGAAAAAAAGCGTATCTGCAGTTCAGATTACTCCTCTTTTACTTTTACCAATCTTTTAAATAGGACCTAAATGTCCCTGATTCTAATGGTGTTTATTGCATTTTTTTTTATTTGCTTTATTTTATTTGCAAGACAAAATATGAGCCTAATTTTTTATTAAAAATTCAATGTTTTTGTGTAATTTAATGCAAAAAAATTTTAGATCAATATTTTTACATGATTTCTTTTTTCTTCTAACAATCAACACTTTTAGTGACCCTTGACTTGTAGATATTTTTGATACGAATTTAATTCATACCTAAGAAATTGTTTTTTATTTATGCTTTTTATTTTTATTAAAAATCAAATTAGGAGAGTACTAAATAAACATGAAAAAATTGTATATGGTACTAATTACTTCGTATCGGAAATATTCATAACTTTATAAAAAAATAAATTATGTAAAAAATGCATCTAAAATTAATTTTATAGAAAATTATACACCACTAAATTTCCGATAAAAAATCCGGCTCTTACAGTTTAAAAAATGTTGGTGTCATCACGAAAGCAACGGATATATTTAAAGTTTAACCTTGACCTCGATGAGGGAATTAGATATTTATTTGTATGTATTTTTTGTTTGAAAAAAAATAAGAATTTTCACAAGCACATTGCACTCTTCAAACTTGGCGATTCTTGGAGAACCTGATATGCTCCTTTCTTTTGGATGGTATTTGTCGGTAGCAGTAAGAAGAATAGTTTTCGGGGATAGAGGATTTCTATCCCATAAGGTATGATGAGAAGGGGCTACCTCATGAGATAAAAAGGGACAGGAGAGGTAGGGGAGGGTGTGATGTGTCTTATAGGATAGAAGGAGATAGTGGGTGGAAGAGGGATCTGGAGGAAAAATGGTGAGGGTGGTGGCATGATGTCGTAGTTGAGCGGACGTTTTAGATTTCTTTTTTTCCCCGAAAAGAACTTGGTTAAGGGCGATTCAATTTATTAGTTGGAAAGGGCTGGTATGCCAGCTGTTTCAACAGAAATGGGCGGGCTGGTAAGCCAGCTAGCCCGTTAGCGGAGGAGAGAGGGCGGAGAATTTTAGTAACAAAAATGATGTGTTTCGTCTGATTTATTTGATCTGTTGGCTTACCATAATGTACAGTTAATGTTCGGAGGTTTAAACGTAGGCAAATACTCCGCCATGTGGCAGCGACGGCGACGGCTCGTTCGTGAAGCCTATGGCTGGTATCCAGCTGCAGATTTCCGAAGAGAGAAATAGAAGTCTTAGTGATCGTTATGGTTCGCTTGGTGAAAGTGATGACAATGGCTTGCTCATGAGACCTATGGCTGGTAACCAGCGGTAGGCACCTGGGGCTGGTATCCACATCCAGCTGTAGGGTTTTTTTTTGTGAGGGTGCTGGTATCCAGCTCCCAAACAACTGACGATCCGGGCCAGTGCGCGCCCTTTTAACGGGGAGGCTGAGTGGGCGTTGCGTGAGACTCGCGCAGAGAGGGTAGAAAATCGGTGGAGGGAGATGCGCGCGTCGAGCTTCGCGGGCGCTGTACTCGCAGCCCTCGCCTTGACTCGCCTTGCCACCTTGCTGACGTCACTGTTGACGTCATTTCATACCGTGCCTTCTATCGCCGCGGTGAGGTGCGCTATTTTCCATCTCTTTTGCTCTAAGGTCTAATAGTTAGTTATCAAAATTTTAAGATGGTTGCCTACTGAATGAATAAACGTCGTCTGCGAGAGTGTTTTAAATCTATCAATAAAAGATTCTCGCTCTATGCGAGCCGCATATAACACACCCTAGGGGGCCTAGAGAGTAACTTGGATCTACATTGTGGGGTGAAGTTGCTCATACTTCTAGGGATGATAAATAGTTGCTTATGAACATTGTTAAATATAAAAAATATTGTTATTTGATATTTTGTCTTTCGGTTTAGAAAACAATCTCAATTTTCATTAAATTTTCATCAGTGAGATCTTATTTTTTCTCTTTAAAAATTATCAACATTTATGTTAGGCTGGTTCTTATTGGAACACAAAATACGTATGAAACAAATTGTTAATTAACTAATTAAACTATATCAATTTATATACATAACTTGATAGATTATTTCTAACTTCTTTCCAATAAATTTCATCTAAATATAATTCTAGATAATATTTTAAAGAACAAAGTGAGCCATCAATGATGAAGATTAAATCAAAATTACAATTTTCTTTCTACATTACCCTTAGATTTTTCTTTAAAAAAAAAATTATGGAGGTTTTTCATTACAAATAGGAAAAGATAGCGCTTATCAAACCACCTTTACACCTTTTCCAGTATTTTAATTATCTAAAAAATAAAAGTTAAACCAAATCCCATGTCCGGTAACCTTTATTTTCATTACGTGAAAAGTGAAAATACCATGATACCCCATTTAGAGTAGTCCCTTTTGATGCGAAAGTTAGAAAAAAAGGTGCATTCTAGGATGTAGCATGTTTTTCTAAAGAGCCTACATCTTAAAATATGATGGAGCTGAATAGGAACACACCCTTACCACTTTTTTACTAGCTTTTATTTTTATTATGTGCATAGAGAAAATACAAGCATATCCCATTTCTAGTAACCTTTATTTTCTTTACGTCAAAAGTAAAAATAAAACATTATCCCATATCCAACAGTCCCTTTCAATCCAAAGGGTAGAAACAAAAGGGAATTATAGGTTCTAGCATATTTTGTTAAAGAAGCTATATCTGCAAAAAGATAGGTCTGCGTATAAACACACACTTACTTCTTTTCCAGCAGCTTTTATTTTCATTACGTGAAAAGTGGAAATTCAAGCATATCCAATGCCTAGTAACCTGTATAAGTTCTCGCTGTTTTTTTTAATGAAAATGCAACTTTAGTGTGAAAAAATGGTTACAAATGAATCATTCAAAGTATTGCCCAGCATCAGCTACAACTTTTTCCCATCTTTCTGGTAGAGCTCGAATACCGTTACGGAAAGGTTTCATCTGTTGAGGCTATCCACGAATCAAGCTATTTTTGGATGTCTTCATATGAGCGGAACTGCTGATCAACCAGACCATGTGCCATCGACCGAAACAAGCAATAATCGGACGGCGTAATATTTGGGGAATACAGCGGGTGGGGTAGAACTTCCCATTCGAGCGTTTCCAGGTAGGCTTTTTTTCTTCTTGGAAATGGCTTGGCGGGTAACTCCTAATGCTGAAGCAAGCTCTTCTTGCGTTTTGAACGGATCCTCATCGAGCAATGCCTCCAAGTCAGCGTCTTCGAAGGTTTTGGGCCTTCCTTCACGCGGACGGTGGTCTTACGGTGAAGTTTTACTTCTTTACACTTACGGTGAGGTTTTATCTTATACGGTGGTAAACAGTCGTTGAAGCAACGGAACCAATCACGGAACGTTGTTTCACTTAGAGCAGCATCTCCGTAAACGTTTTGGAGCTCTCGATGCGCTTCAGCCGGCGTTTTCTTCGAATGAAAGAAGAAAATCAAAACTTCCCGCAAATGACGATTATTTGGCAGAAAAGCAGACATTTTTACACAACCAAAAGTATGACGCCAAAACAAAGGTCACTAATGTGTCACAACGGTTTGTTTGCCATATGTCTAAGCTTGGTTCATGGCGTTTTGGATATGTCGAAATCGACCCGCACTTACTGCTGGAGCCATCTATTGACAAACAGCGGGAACTTAGTTGTGCACCTATATTACGTGGAAAATGAAAATGCAACCATACCCCATTTCTAGTAATCCCTCTTAGCCCGAAGGTCTGAAGAAACGAGGCATTCTAGAATTAAGCGTGTTTTTTAAAGATACTATATCTGAAACCAGATGGGGCTGAGTAGAAACACACCCTTACCGCTTTTCCAGCACCCATTCTATTAATTCATTATGTCAAAAGTGAAAATACAACTATATCCAATTTTCAGTAGTCCCTTTCAACCCGAAGGGTACTAAAACAGGGACATTCTATGATGCAGCGTGTATTGTCATTCTATATCTGACAAAAAGACAGGGCTGAATTACAACACATCTTTACCCCTTTTCCAGTTTGATGCAACTTTTCCCCTCGAAGAAGTTTTCAATCAAGTCTAAAGCAGCGAAGATAGTATCTGGCACATCACTTTGTTCAGAAAGAAACCTACGAGAAACTGCTGAAACAAATTCAGCATCTCTGAATTTCGTTGATGGTGTTACACCCTGATCCTCGGCAATCAGCATCATTATTGTCATCAGATATCACAGGTTCTTGTTCCTTTACGCTATCGAATATCTCACTGTCTGTAGGTTCTGTAGCAGTTATTAAATTAGTGTCCAGATCAACGAAACCTTCAAAATTTATATCTGTGAATCCTAATCTCCTTTGTAGATCAGTCCACTCTTCAGAAATACCACCCGCAGAATTTTTGTCCTCTTTTTACATCGCAGCATTTTCAACTTCACTTTTCATGAAGCCAGCCTTCCAATAGCAATTCGCAATTGTTCCACTAGTGACGTCAATCCAAGCTTTTTTCTAATCGAAAATGGCATCCAACAAATTCAAATCAGGTGCCCCCCTTTTGTCATCCGAAGCCTGGAGCAACCTTTTTACGATTCTCTTGCGGTAATTAACTTTAAGATTCTTGATAATTCCTTCATCCATTGGTTGCAATTTTTAAGTCAAATTTGATGTTAAGTAAACAACTTTTACGGCTTTAGTGTTTTTATTAAAACTGTCGAAGAGCCGGACAGTTATCCACAAAGAAAAGAACTTTCCAATTTTCTCTTTGGAATTTGCGATCAATTTTATGAAGCCAGTCTTCATATATTAAACTGGTCATCATGCAAGATTTTTTATCATCATACTGTTAATTTTTTTTACCAGACATATTAGCGCAGACCATAACTGCACACTCAAACTTGGGGTATCAAATTGTTGCAACTATTTTGATCTAGAATTTCAACTCAATATGATTCGCTTTAGAGGATCAATGAAAATTAAGGAGAACAACTTCAAGGCGTATTAGCATCAGTATACAAAACAGAATGACAGTTGACGATTTTCGAAAATCATTTCTTTCCGCCAAATTCAAGTTCTGCAAATCGATCCTTGATCGAGATTTGCTAACATTTGTAAACAAACATCCACAACCTCAGCAATCATAAATTTAACCAAACGGAGCTAAGTAAATGATTTTTTTTCAAAATTTGATTAACAATCTAATTTTAAACGATCATCAACAATTGATCATCATTCAGGTAATAGGTTTAAATAATTTTATAATGTGTTGAGTAGTTGAAATTTTATGACAGATAATTGATCTCGAAATTTAAATCAAGTTGATCATGAATATAGGTATCAAAACGTTGCACCCTTTTGATCCATTTGCCGCATCAACTTGATACCTGGTAGTTTTGTGTGAGTAACACAATCTTTGCTCTTCTTTTCACCATGACAAGTGTCTTCTTTGAATGTCAAAGTTCCATCTGGTAAACATTTGAAAAAAAGACCAGTTTCATCTGCATTGAAGATATCATCTATTGCATACATTGCCAGCAAATCAGGCAAAATGTCAGTGAGAAACTTCTCGCAGTCTTCTTCCGAAACAGAAGCACTTTCGCCACTTACTGTCCTGTATACAAAAATAATCAACAACAAATTAATAGATCTTTCTTGGATGGATAATTTTTGTCTAACCATCTCTTTTCGTATCTTGCTTAGTCTAAAAGCAAAATCATGGTCGAAATTTGAATTTTTGATTTTTCAAGAAAATTCAAAAAGTTGTTATAATAATCTTGTAGTGCTTGCAAAAAGCAACGTTTATCTTCTCTTGACTTTTGTTCTTATCTTGCGTTGTTTGGTTTAAAATGTTGATTTCCGTTTGTTTTTTTGGATTTTGAAAATGCTATAACTCTGATAGTTTTCTTTTCACCGAAAAAAGTTGTAAAGATAAATTGTTCACATTTTTGAGTACTACTACTACGATTTCAAAAATTTTGAAAATGCTTTAACTTTATGAATTTTTATCAAAAATAGCTCGCTAACGAACTTGTCCTTTTCTTTTGGGCTTAAAAAAATGTGCCAAAGCTCAACCCAATCTCATCAGTTTTTCGAAACTTATCGTGCCTACAGACAGACAGACACCTTGGTAAAAATCGTTTTTTACAGCTCAGGGGGTCTCAAAACGTGGAGATTTGATGAAAACCGACTAAGTCAAATTTTACATAAAACCATCACCTTCTCATTAGGATGAGAATGTAAAAAAAACAATTTTGTTATTAAAAATTTGATTGCAACTTGTGTCGTTTTTCCATATATTTAATTTTTTTTTTTTTAAGGTTATTTTTTACGATTTGAACCAAAAATACGCATCCTTGCGTGAAGTGGTTCTGAGCAAATTTTCATAACAAAAGTTTATAAAAAATTTGTAGATCATTTTTGGTTGACAAAATTTTGTCTATTAATTTTTTTTGTCCTGTGCGGTTTTTCCAAAAATTTAATTTTTTATTTTTAATGCGATTTTGTTTCTTCATCTTTTTTCATATCTTGCACAGTTTGGCCGTAAAATTGAACTTTTGATTTTTCATTATTTTTGTGCGATCAAAATTTGAATTTTTGATTTTTCAAAAAATTCAAAAAGTTGTTATGATGTCATTGTAGGGTGTTCGAAAAGCAACGTTTTTCCTCTCTTGACTTTTAAATTTATCAAAATGTATTGAAAGCGTTTGAAATTTGTTGCCATATTCTGAAATACTTTTGAATACTTGAAAATATTATTGAGTGTCTGAAAATCATTCTAATTTATTGGAAATATTTTGGAAAGTATGCATCACCGGTTTGATGTAGACAGTAGGTATTTTCAATTATTTAAAACTGCGAAGAGAGACTTCTTTCAGGGTGTCCAGCGACCTTGAAAATTATGAAGATCTTGAATTCCGCTTGAATTTTTTTTTAATTTTGAAAACCTGGAAATCTCTTTGAATTTTTCATGAGAACCTTGAATTTGAATTATTCTTTTTTTCACTTAAAATCAGTTGTTTTATGGAATTGTGAAGAGCAATGAATACCTTTTAGTCTATTATATGAAAGAAACATCTCGTTTAGAAGAAATATTGCTACTGAAAAGTTTTTTATTTATCAAGATATAATATAATTTATCTTTTGTTCATCACAAAGTAAATAAAGAGATTTCAAGGTACTTTTTCTAGACTGATGCCAATTATTTTATAGATTGCAATTAACAGACTTTAGTATTGTGAGTAATTCTATACGTTTTTAATTCCTTCTCTACTAATATAGAAGTACAAGAAATATTTCAGAAATACTTCAAATCATTTCACAAAGATTTAAACGATTTCCCAAAAATTTCGAACATTTCTCAAAGATTTTAAAACTTTCAAACGATTGCTAGGATTTTAAAGATTTTAAAAAGGGTATAGTAAACCAGATTTCTAAGATTTGAAAACATTTCAGAGATTTGAAACGATTCCAAAATTTTTCAGAAGATTTCACAAAGCTTTCAAATATTTCAATGATTTCAAATCAATACAAAAGATTTCCGAAAGATATCACAAATATTTCGAAGAAGTCATAAGGATTTCAAAAGATTTTAATGGATTTCAAAATTTTTTAGAAGATTTCAAAATATGTCACAAAGATTTTTAATATTTCAATGATTTCAAACGAATACAGAAGATTTCAGGAAGATTTCAACAATATTTCAAAGAATTCGTAATAATTTCAAAAGATTTGAAGAATTTCAAAGATTTGAACAAGGATACAATACACCATATTTTAAAGATTTCAAAACATTTCAAAGATTCTAAGTATTTAAATGATTTTAAACGAATACAAAATATTTCAAAAATATTTTTAAAAAAACTCGCAAGGATTTCAAAAGATTTCAAGCATTCCAATGATTCCAAAAAGGGTACCAGATTTCAAAAATTTCGAAAAATTTCACAAACATTTCAAATAGTTTAATGATTTCAAATCAATACAAAAGATTTCAGAAAGATATCACAAATATTTCGAAGAAGTCATAAGGATATCAAAAACATTTCAAAAAGCAAGGATTTCAAAAGATTTCAAGAATTTCAATGATTCCAAAAAGGGTACCAGATTTCAAAAATTTCACAAAGACTTCAAAGATTTCAAGGATTTCAAGAGATTTTACAAAGAATTTTAAACATTCCAAAAGAGTTTTAAAGATTTCAAAAATATTTTAATGACTTCAAATCAATACAAAAGATTTCAGATGTATATCATAAATATTTCAAAGAAGTCATAAGGATTTCAAAAATATTTCAAAAAGTAAGGATCGCAAAAGATTTCAAGAATTTCAATGATTCCAAAAAGGGTACCAGATTTCAAAAATATCGAAAAATTTCACAAAGATTTCAAAGATTTCACAAAATATTTTAAACATTACAAAAGGATTTTAAAGATTTCACAAAGATTTCAAATATTGTAATGATTTCAAACCAATACAAAAGATTTCAGATAGAAATCACAAATATTTCAAAGAAGTCATAAGGATTTCAAAAGATTTAAAAACTTTTAAATATTTTAAACGATTTCATATTTTTTTAGAAGATTTTAAAATTTTTCACAAGGATTTTTAATATTTTAATGATTCCAAACGAAAACAAAAGATTTCGGAGAGACTTCAAAAATATTTGAAAGAATTCGTAATAATTTCAAAAGATTTGAAGAATTTCAAAGATTTCAACAAGGAAACAGTGCACCAGATTTCAAAGATTTCAAAACATTTCAAAGAATGCAAAAGATTGCACATGTTTTTAGAACATTTCAAAAGATTTCACAAAGATTTTTAATATTTCAATGATTTCAAACGAGTGCAACAGATTTCAGAAAGATTTCACAAATATTTTAAAGAATTCCTAAGGATTTCAAAAGATTTAAAGAATTTCAATGATTGATAAAAGGGTACACCAGATTTTAAAGATTTCAAAACATTACAAAGATTTTAAATATTTCAATTATTTTAAACGAATACAAAATATTTCAGAAAGATTGCAAAAATATTTCAAAAAAACTCGTAAGGATTTTAAAAGATTTCAAGAATTTTAGTGCTTTCAAAAAGGGTACCAGATTTTAAAAATTTCGAAAAATGTCACAAAGATTTCAAAAATTTCAAAAGATTCTACAACAATTTTTAAACATTCCAAAAGATTTTGAAATATTTCATAAAGATTTCAAAATTTTTTTAATGATTTCAAATGAATACAAAAGATTTGAGAAAGATATCACAAATATTTCAAAGAAGTCATAAGGATTTCAAAAGATTTCAAAAATTTCAAAGATTGTAAACGATTTCCAATTTTTTCTAGAAGACTTCAAAAGATTTTTAATATTTCAAACGACTACAAAATATTTCAAGAAGATTTAAAAAATATTTCAAAGAATTCGTAATAATTTCAAAAGATTTGAAGAATTTTAAAATTTTCAACAAGGATACATTACACCAGACTTCAAAGATTTCAAAACACTTCAAAGATTTGAAATGATTTCAAAATTTTTTACAAGATTTCAAAAGGTTTCACAAATATTTTTAATATTTCAATGATTTCAAACGAATGCTACAGATTTCAGAAAGATTTCACAAATATTTCAAGGAATTCGTAAGGATTTCAAAAGATTTCAAGAATGTCAATGATTTCTGAAAGGGTACACCAGATTTTAAAGATTTCAAAGATTTTAAACGGTTTCAAAATATTTCACAACGATTTTTTATATTTCAATGATTTCAAACGAAAGCAACAAATTTCAGAAAGATTTCACAAATATTTCAAATATTTTAATGATTTCAAATCAATAATAAAGATTTGAGAAAGATATCACAAATATTTCAAAGAAGGCATAAGGATTTCAAAGATTTCAAAACATTTCAAAGATTTTAAACAATTTCAAATTTTTTTTAGAAGATTTCAAAAAATTTCAGAAAGACTTTTAACATTTAAATGATTTCAAACGAATGCAACCGATCTCAGAAAGATTTCACAAATATTTCAAAGAATTCGTAAGGATTTAAAAAGATTTCATGAATTTCAATGATTTCTGTAAGCGTACAATACACCAGATTTTAAAGATTTCAAAACATTTCAAAGATTTAAAATATTTCAATGATTTTAAACGAATACAAAATATTACAGAAAGATTTCAAAAAAACTCGTAAGGATTTCAAAAGATTTCAAGAATTTCAATGATTCCAAATAGGGTACCAGATTAAAAAAATTTCGAAAATTTTACAGAGATTTCAAAAATTTCATGGACTTTGAAGATTTTACAAAAAATTCGAAACCTTCCAAAAGATTTTTTGAAGATTTCACAAAGATTTTAAATACTTCAACAGATTTCAAGGAATTCACAAAGATTTCAAAAGCTTTCTTTGGAAACTGTTAGCCAATAAAAAATGAAATGGCTCATTTTTTTGCATGTATAAAAAACGGTTATTTCATTATTTGATGTAAAAAAAGTAGTATCAGTTTTAATTTTAATTTTCTATTCATTTTTAGTTCTAAAAGATGAATACTTTGAAGCTGAATAGAAAATTCTCGAAAATTACAATCTCTTTCCTCATTTTTTCATCAACTTGGATTTAAGAATACAATTATGACTGGCCTTTTTTATTATTATTTGTGATTTTAGAACACTCGTATCTTTCGACAAATATAATTTTACTGCATCGTGGAAGTAATCTTTATGTCTCAAAAGCCGTAAGCCATATGTGCTGACAAAACGCAAAATTTTCCTTTTTCATCCGTTTAAAATTTTAGAAATAATATCTATTCAAAATATTTATGAAAAGCAATATTTTTGAATCGAACTGAAATATAATTAAAATATTTGTAATTTTTCGAAAACTAAATCTTATATTTTTCCTTCTTTCTCCCTCACTTTAAATTTGAGAATACAAAAATGACTGACTGTTTTCCTTAATATTTATAATAATTTTTCCATTAGAGTGAAGTAATATTTGATTCAAGTTAAGAAAAATAATTGTTTAAACAATTTATTATAATATATGATATTATAATTTTTCCATTCTTTGTTTTTGTCTCTTGTGTAAGATAGCTTTTTTGTTTAAATTAATTTTTTTAAACATTGGGTAAAGAGCAAAAATGATTCACTTGAAAAATAGAATACTATTTAAAAAATGATTCTTGTTGTGGTTCACTTATTATTTGTTCATAAATAAAAAGTCAAAGCAAAATTAAAGATTTCAGAAAGAATCAACTTTCTAGCATTACCATAAGAGAATATAGTTAGAAACAATACTCAATTGTTTAAATAACCATGTTTGTTAACTTGCATTAATTATTACCTCACTAAGTGAAAAGTAGATAAAAAGTTTATGAATTCAGAAAAAAACGCTACTTTTTAGCACTTATCTAACAAAAGATCAGTATAAACAATTATAAATTGTTTAAACAACTATGTTTGTTAACTTGCATTATTTGTTACTTTACTAAATGAAAAGTGGGTAAAAAGTTAAACATTTCAGAAGAAACTGCAACTATGTATTGAATTATTAAAGAAGATAGTTATAAACAATAATAATTTCTTTAAATAATTATTTTGGATGAATTGAATTAATTATCAACTCACCCTACGTGAAAAGTAGACAAAAATTTGTAAATTTCAGAAGAATCCGCAACTTTCTAGCATTATTCAAATCGAAAATGATCAATAATAATAAATTGTTTAAACAAAATATTTTGTTAACTTCAATTAATTATTTAACTCACACCAAGTGAAAAGAAAACAAAAAGTTGAAAATTTTAGAAAAAACTGCAATTTTCTAGCATTATTTTAAGAGAATATTATTAACAATGATAATAAATTGTTTGAACAATCATGTTTGTTAAGATTAATGTTAACATCAACCTCTCTTCAATTGAAAATTGGACAAAATGTGGAAACTTTTTGGAAAAAGTCGTATGACGTATTCCCATGACGTCATGCTAAAATACTCTATTCGAGGCTTCCCGCTCTTCGGGCCTCTTTGCAGTTGCTTCCTCCACAAGATTACATTTTTAGTTATAAATTTTATTATTTGTTTGAAAATTCAACGATTTTGTTGAAAAATCATCCTTTTTTGTTGAAAATTCAATTTTTGGGTTCAAAATTCGTATTTTTGGGTTGAAAATTCAACTAATTTCGTCGAAAATTGACTTATTTTTTAAAACTCGTATTTTGATGCTAAAAAGTCAAGTTCAAATCTTTTTTGGTTGAAAATTCAAGTATTTTTTTGAAAATTTGTGTTTTTATTTAAAAATTCATCTATTTTACTAGAAATTGCATCTTTTTCGATAAAAATGCAACGGTTTGGTTCAAAATTCAACAATTTTGTTAAAAAATCATCTTTTTCTGTTAAAAATTCAACTATTTGCGAAGAAAATTTCTTTTTCATCTAAAAATAATATTTTCATGCTGAAAACTCAAACTGAAATTTTTTTCATGAAAATTCAACCATTTTTCAATAATTTGTCTTTTTGATTTTAAAATGAATCAATTTTAGTAGAAGTTGCATCTTTCTTGGATAAAAATGCAGTTGTTTGGTTGAAAATTCGTCTTTTTGGATTGAAAATTCAAGTACAGTCTTCGCAGAAAATGTACTTCTTGCTTGAAACATATGTCTTGACATTGAAAAGTCAAAATAAAATCATTTTTGGATGTAACCTAATTTTTTTTAAATTTTTCTTTTTGATTTGAAAATTCATCAGTTTTAGTAGAAATTTCATCTTTCTTGAATAAAAATGCTACTGGTTGCTTGAAACTTAATCTTCTTTGTTTGAGGATTCAACTTTTTTTTTTGAGAATTTTGGTTGAACCACTTTGTTAAAAATCATTCTTTTTGCAAGACTCATATTTCAGTTGAAAATTCATCTCTTTGGTTAAAGGTTTACCTATTTTGCTAAAATTATTTTTTTTGCTGAAAATTCATATTTTCTGGTTGAGAATTCAATTTTGGTACCGAAAATTCACATACGAATATTATGTGTAAAAAATAAAATAACATTTTGTATAAATTCTGTGCGTAAATTTCTCCAAACAGTTGTATTTTTAACCAAAAAAGTTGAAATTACTACCAGAAGAGCTAAATTTTGAAAGCAAAAAGAGGAATTCTCAACCAAAAAAAAAAAATACATTCGTGAACAAATATTCGAATTTTTAAACACACAAAAATGAGATTTGAACCCAAAATAGAAAAATAAAGAAACAAATTTTCTACATAGTATTTGGATTTTCTACCGAAAAGTTCAACTTTCAAACTACAAAAAAAAAGAAAGAATTTTCTATACAACATTGAAGTTTGAACAAAAAAATTAATTTTCAACCAAACAATTGAATCTTCAACCAAATAGTTAAATTTTCAGTTAGGAAAACTTTTTTTAAACTAACAAAACAAATTGTCAAAAAGTGGTTCAATATACAAACAAAGCGATACATTTTTAAATCGAATTATGAACCTTTAAACAAAGAAATAAATTTTAATAAAGTATTTTGACTTTAAACCAATGAGTTCAATTTTCAACCTAACAAAATGAATTTTCAACAAAAATTATAATAGTTGCAATTTCAATGAAAGTTTATTCGAAATTTTTAATCAAAAACAGTTAAAGTGTGCCAAAAAATACGAATTTTTAACAAAATACTTGAATCCTCAACTAAAACAAATTACTTTTCGACTAGACAGTTGCATGTTTAACAAAAAAAGAAACATTTTCAGCCAAGAAAAAAATAAAACAAATTTTCAACAAAATACATTTTTCAACCAAAGAGTACAATTTTTAACTGAAAAATATACATTTTTAGGAAAAAAATAATATAGTTAAATTCCCATTTCAAAAAGTTAATTTTCAATTTAAAAAAAAAAAATAATTTCTACAGAACAGCTAAATTTTCAACCGCATAGTTAATTTGTCAGTTACAAAAATTTATTTTTAATCCAAACAAAGAAATTTCAACAAAGCAGTACAATTTTCAACCAAAAATGATGAATTTGAACTTAAAATATGAATTCGTAAAAATTATTTCAACATTCGATCAAATAGTTGAGTACCTACCAATTTTTAACCGGAAAATGTGAAATTTCAACAAATGAATTTTCAAGCAAAAAGAGAAACTTCTTAACAAAAAAGTTATATTTCCCATAAAAGAGGATGACTTTTTCACAAGATTGGTAAATTTTCAACAAAATAATCAAATTTTCAACCGAATAATAAAATTTTCATCCACAAAGGATGAATTCTGAACCAGAAATTCACTAATAGAATTTTCAACCGAAAAGAATGAACTTTTATGTAATCAAAAACAGTTGGATTTCCTTATTGGACTCTATTAATTTAGTTCTTATTAAAGAGAACAAATAATAAAAAGGGAAAGACTGTAAAGCCAGCAGTAGGTAAATTACAACTGATACTGCTACAATTATAAAAATCACAAATTATATCATAAATTATGAAAATATTATCTTGCTGCCTTCTGTTTTTAATTTTGAGAGAATTAAATTTACAAGAGATTTATCGTAAGCGCTTTTTCAATTTTTTATTATTGCTGCCTTTTTACGTAATGTTAATAAAAAACCGCATGTATCTCGAAATTGTTGCAGCAATGTTAATGCGAAAGAGCGGTGAATATCAATTCATTTTAATCAAAAATGTTATACTACGGTTTAAAATTAATTCTTCACCATAAGATTTTGTTATTAATATTTAATTGAAATTCAAACTTTGTCTGTATTCGCTGGCGCTCTCGTAGATACCCAATAAGCTCTAAGATTCGACAAAGAAAACAAAGAAGAAATATAGGATAGACAGAGAGAGGGAGAGAGAGAGTACGATCGTCTCGAAACGAAAAGTAAGACCTGTCATTGGAACACAATCGGATCGTCCCTGTCTATCTCACATGGTAGAAAGAGAGGTCCGATCGACTTCAAGCATCGGAGTCCCACTCTAGTGTTTTGTAATGTCAGACTGTCAAGTCTTGACGCGAGAATTGTGTTTTTCGTGGACAGTTAATTTAATATATACAAAAGTAAGTGATTTACTGCAAAATAAGTTCTTCGTCTGCCTGGTTATGAAACTGCGTCGCATGCATTTATGCGATTACGCAGAAGTGCGTGCTTCCCACTTGAACTGTTTTTTGAGGTGTTTTGGTGAAAAGAGTGATGTAAAACATTTATTTAACGTTTAACAGGAAACTTTTTTCCTTATTTCCGTTAAATATTTAGTTGACCCTTGTCGCGGTATTAGAAAAAAAAATTCCAAAATATTTTTTACTACGCAGTGAAATCCACCGCGAACGGTTCATACTCTATTTAGAATTTTAGAATTCACTTATAATCGTATATTTTTAGACAAATAGAATTTTAATACATCGTGGAAATAATCTTTATTTCTCGAAAATCGTAAGCGATGAGTGCTGACACAAGGCAGAAGTTTCGTATTTTATGCGCCCAAAATTTTAGAATTCATTTCTTATGAAAACAATTTTAAAAACTGATATTTTTAAATTGGACAAAAATATAATTAAAAATTTTTTAATTTTTCAAGAAATAAAACTCATCGTTTTCCTCCTTTGCCTCTCATTTAAAGTTCAATTATCTCAATCAGAGATCGAAAGAAAAATCTTTAAAAGATTCTTTTTTCGATCTCTTCAGTAGCTCAGTGGTAAGAGCACCCTACCGGCAATCGGTAGACCTGTGGTTCGATTCCCAGCGGAGCGAAGGGGAGGGATATTTTTTTCACAAATAAAATTCAATAAAACTAAAACAAATGTTTCATATGCTAGCTTCAGGGCATAATTCGGGAATTTTCCTATTTTAGCTATTATTTATATACATTTTTTGGGATTTTTCAGCTGTTTGGAAAACTATTATCTTTTTTCCTTTTCTTCCTTATTTTAAATTTAATGATACAATTATGACTGGCCCTTTTCCTTGTTGATATTTATTATTTCAAAACACTCATATCTTTAAAAAATAGAATTTTTCTACATCGTGGAAGTACTAAAATTTATCATCAGTTTTTATTTCTCAAAAGTTGTAAGACATTTGTGCTGACAAAAGATAGCAATTTTATTTCTTGTGCGTTTAAAATTTTAAAATTAGTTTATATTGAAAATTTTTTCGAAAATAAATACTTTTAAAATTAACTGTAATTGAATTTAACACATCAACGAAATAGTTGAATTTTCAACCTTCAAAAGATAAATTCACAACAAAAAAGTGTAATAGTTGATATTTCAACCAAAAAGGATGAAAATTCATTTAAAAAAAATGAATTTTAAGATCAAACAGACGAATTTTCAACAAATAAAGATTATTCAGTAATGAAAGAAAAAAAAGTTCACCTAAATTGTTGAACCTTAAAGCCAAAAGACGAATTATCTGGATAAAAATTGAACTTTCAACCACCAAATTTATGAATTTTCAACAACAAAATTAATTTTCAATAAAATAGTTAAATTTTCAACCAAAGAGAAAAATTTTGATAGTCATTCTTTAATAAAAGAGATGAAGTTTCAACTAAAAATATGAATCTTCAAAAAAAAAAAAAATGATTTCTTAACAAAGTGGTTCAAACAAAATAGTTCAAATAAGAAGTAAATTTTCTACGAAGATACTTGAATTTTCAACACAAAAAGACGAATTTTTAATAATAACAGTTGAATTTTCATACAAAAAGGATGACTTTAAAAAAAATTAATTAATTTTCAATCAAATAGTTGCATTTTCATCCGAAAAGATTAATTTTCTATTAAAACAGAAGATTTTTTAAAGCAGAAAGACAAGTATTAAACAATATAGTTGAATTTTAATCCAAAAAATATTTTATTGATTTTTCAACACAAAATGTTAATTTTTATCAAAAGGTAAATTTTCTACGAAATAGTTGAATTTTCAACCAAACAGTTGCATTCTTATCAAAGAAAGATGAGTTTTATACTCAGATGCATTTTTTGATAAAAAAGATAAATTTTCAACAACAAAAAATAGTCGAATTTTCTTTCAAAAAAGATTTCAGTTGATTTTTCAACACAAAATGTGAATTTTTCTCAAAAGGTAAATTTTCTACGAAATAGTTGAATTTTCAACAAAAAGTAGATTTTTTGACCAAAAAGGATGACTTTTTAACAAATTTATTGAATTTTCAACCAAACAGTTGCATTCTTATCAAAGAAAGATGAATTTTCTACTCAGACAGATGAATTTTTAAATAAAAAAGATAAATTTTCAACAAAAAAAATAGTCGAATTTTCATCCAAAAAAGATTCTAGGTGATTTTTCAATAAAACAGTTGAAATTTCGACAAAAAAGGATGAATTTTCAACAAAATTCTTGAATTTTCAAACAAACAGTTGTATTTTCATCCAAGAAAGATTAAATGTTTACTGAAACACATGATTTTTTAAATGAAAAAGACAAATTTTCAAAAAAATAGTTGGATTTTTATCAAAAAAAAACATTTCTATTGATTTTTCAACACCAAAATATGAATTTTTCTCAAAAGGTAAATTTTCTACGAAATAGTGGAATTTTCAAGCAAAAAAATTGACTTTTGAACAAAACTGTTGAATTTTCAAAAAAATTATAAAATTTACGACTGAAAAGATAATTGTGAGGAGGAAGCAACTGTAAAAAAAGAAATATAAATACAAAGCAAATAAATTACTAACAAGAATGTTATATCAGGGTTACCGCAAAACTTAATTTTAAAAATTCTCTCATTTTTCCCTCACCAATTTTTTATTTTCCCTGACCATTAATATTCAAAGACCAGAATATTCTATTTGTAACATTATGAACCTAGAATCTTTTGTAAGCGGAATAAAACAATTTCAAATAAAAATGAAAAATTTTCATTTGTCTCAACAGGAATCCTTTCAAAGCAAAACTTCCTTAATCTTCAATAAAGTGTATCAATATTATAGATCAAACGATTCGCCTCAAATCAATGAATCTTTTTCGTTCTTGCATCTACTTTGAATTATGATAGTGAAAACAATTTTACTATAAAAACCCGTGTTTTCAAATATTATTCATTGCCATAGCTTCCTTACAATTCAATAAAACGTATCAATATTATAGGTCAATCGATTCGTCTTGAATCAACACAACTTTTCTATTCTTGCATCAACTTTAAATTATGAGAATGAGAACATTTTTAC
>CAKNYM010049595.1:175565-195780 GCA_932195095.1 Andricus curvator
TGAAATCCTCAAAAATCTCTTTAAATTGAAATCGATTGAAAAATCTTAGAGTTTTAAAATTCCCTTATATATTTCAAATTCTTTGAAATCTTTTGATATCCCTTGAAATCTTTAAAATCTCTTTACAATTCCTCGGAATCTTTAAAAATACCAGAAAAATCTGTAAAATCCTTTAAAATCCTTCAATTTATTGAAATCTATTGAAAAATCCTTGGAGTTTCAAAATACCCTTAAATATTTCAAATACTCTGAAGTCTCTTGATATCCCTTAAAATCTTTAAAATCTCTTTGAAATTCTTCGAAATTTTTGAAAATACCACAACATATCCGAAACCCTTTAAAATTTTTCAATTTACTGAAATCTATTGAAAAATCCGTCAAGTCTTTTAAAATGCCCTTAATTATTTTTAATTCTTTAAAATCTGTTGATATCCCTTAAAATCTTTTCTTTTCTCTTCAAGATTCCTCGAAATCTTTAAAAATCCCATACAATCTTTGAAATCCTCAAAAATCTCTTGAAATTGAAATCGATTGAAAAATCTTAGAATTTTAAAATTCCCTTATATATTTTAAATTCTTTGAAATCTTTTGATATCCCTTGAAATCTTTTAAATCTCTTTGAAATTCCTCGGAATTTTTGAAAATACCACAACATCTATGAAATTCTTTAAAGTCCTTCAATTTATTGAAATCTACTGAAAAATCCTTGGAGTCTTTTAAAATACCCTTAACTATTTTAAATTCTTTGACATTCTTTGATATCTCTTGAAACCTTTTTTACTCTCTTCAAGATTTCTCGGAATCTTTAAGAATGCCATGAAATCTTTGAAATCCTCTAAAATCCCTTCGATTTGAAATCGATTAAAAAATCTTGGAGATTTAAAATACCCTTAAATATTTAAAATACTTTTAAATCTTTTGATATCCCTTGAAATATTTGAAATCTCTTGCAGATTCCTTGGAATCTTTGAAGATACGATAAAATCTTTGAAATCCTTTAAAATCCTTTAATTTATTGAAATCTATTGAAAAATTCTTGGTGTTTTTAAAATACCCGCATATATTTCAAATTCTTTGAAATTTGTTGATATCTATTGAAATCTTTGAAATCGTTTTGAAATTCCTTGGAATCTTTAGAAATACAATGAAATGTTCGAAATCCTTCAAAATACCTTCAAATTTATCGAAATCGATTGAGAAATCTTGGAGTTTCAAATTTCCCTCAAATATTTAAAGTTATGAAGTAAAATATGCATCATGAAATTGTAAAATCTTGGAAGTGAGTCAAGGTAGAAGTGACAAAAAGGTTCTATGAGAACAGTTTTAAATCCATAGTTTGGGTTCCTTTAGAAACCATTTATCATTTTGGGTTCCTTTTCAGCAAGAGAGGTTGTTGCAGCTCCTTTGTAACCAAAAATCGGTTCTAATAGAATCCCCAGTTTTTTCTGTGCCTAGCTCAATATATTTGCTTTTAGCAATAAAAAAATATATTATAATTTTCAGCAAATATGAAGGCGATTATATGCTAATAAAAACAACTTGATGTGATGTAGAGAGAAGGAAGCTACACTTTCTCCAGAACCTAAGGTGATGGAAAATCAACAAATTTTAATAACAATCTCCTGAATTTTCAAACGCAGTTCACAGTGTAGCTGCTCGAAGAAAATATTCTGATAAATAAGGAACTACACCAACTTGGAACAGACTCTCATCTGAAAACATATATTGTAATAGAATTGTTTTTTTCGTCTTCAAAGCCAAGCCAGCAGAAATTCATGTAATATACATATCGGCAGAAAAATAATAAAAATTAGATTCTTCTCTGCTTATTTTGGTCACTTGCTTCAAATTTATTTTCATTTCAGATTTTTTTAATAAAAGTTAAGATCATTTTTTCCGTTAAGATATCCTCTAAGGTTTCACAAAATTCTAGTTTGCCGATAATTCCGTATTTGTTGAAAAATGCACGGAGTGGAGTCCATGCCAAGCGAATCAAGAATTTTCCTTTTGGAAAGGGATTTGGCTGTAACTCGGCATATACAGTCCTGTATTAGTAAAGAAAAATACCCCCAAGTATTTTTCAAAAATTAAAAAAAAAATGGCGGAGATATGGGACTTTGAAATTTTAGGTAACTTTTTTTTACAGTTCCATATCTTTGGGTCTAATAAACCGATTTAACTTTCTGAGGTCCGAAATTTTTTGTAATGACATTTAAATTTGAACAAAAAAATGTCCATAAAAGAAAGAAAAAGTTTTTGACGTTTTTTTGAAAACTCAAAAAACTAGAAACGCGTTTTTTAAAATAAGTGTTCTTGAATTTTTTCAATTTTTTTGTCAAAGAAAGCCATAAATGTATTTTACGAGACCTGTAAGTTTGATCTTGGGACCGCCAGTGGTTTACGAGAGAAAAAAATAAATCTTGTGGTCCGTTCTACACGTCGAATCGATAAGCATTACCCCGCGCCGCGACGCTTCCACTGCGATTCGCTTTTGTTTCCTTAGAGTGCAGTTCCACCGACCAAGCTTCGGCGGCGTGGCGTCGCTTATACGTGAGTGGCGCGGCCTATCTTGCGCCTTGGAGGTGGAGGGGATACACAGGAGTAAGCGAGGAGTCCGAGAGTGGTATCCGCCTTCTCTTTCCCACCTATGTATCCCCTCCACCTCTAAGCCACGGGGCACGCCACGCCACTCACGTTTAGGCGACGCCACGCTGCGGAAGCTTGATCGGTGGAACTGTACTCATATTCGGGGCAAGCAAGCTTGTCTGAACTGTCTTGACCTGCAATCTGCATGGTAAAAACAAAAGACTTTTACTCTCACATTTCACGTGCATCTTTAGCATTAGCATCATATTAGCGAGACTTTCCTTTTCGTATTTCTGTTAAGAATACAGATGATTTTATTACTTGCTTTTTCATTTCATGAGAAAAACATCATAGGACTACATGACAAAGCGACAAGCATTACGCTTTTGTTTCCGAATTCGCGGCAAGGGGGCTTGTCTAAGCTGACCTTTAGCATTAGCATCACATTACTGACACTGTTCCTTTTGGATTACTACGCATTACTTCGCATTGCTGTTAAAAATACGGTTCATTTCATTTCTTCCTGTTTTAGTTTATTCGCATTTCAATACTTTTGGCTTTTGGCAAGCATAGTCACGGTAATATTACAAAAAATGTTAGTCCTGTTCCCGAAAGTATTCGCAAAAATTGTGCATGCATTTCACCAAACTATTTTATTTGTGATAGTTGTAGTCAGAAATTTTCATAAGGACAAACTCCTTCTTCTGATATTTCTAGGAATCATGATTTTCACATTAACGTGATTGAAGAAGATAAAGTTTTAGAGCAAATTGATATGGATGTGGATAATAATATATCATCTGAAAGTGACACTGAACTATCAAAACTAGACAAAGTTCTTTCTCTTTAAATGGTTGTTTACGAATTCTGGGAGAAGAAGAGATCAATTTTATTGAGTTAAAAACTAAGAAACAAAAGCAAGACGCTTTTAGAAGAGTATGTGAAACGATATGCTGCATTCTTTTTGATGAAAATCCCATTTATAAAGATGAAGAAATTGTAGTTCATTTGAAAGAAAATTTTGAAAAGGCTAAATTAAGCAACAACAAAAAATAAAAATTTTAACCACTTCTCTTCATTTATCTATCTTTTCCTGATCCGAAACCGGGTAAAACTTTGTCAGCACAAAAGGTATTGTGCTTTACAATTTTTACAACCATGATGATAATAGTCGTATAATGCCAGGGAAAAATGATTGCGTATCCGTGAAAGTAAATGGAGAAAAAACGAGCGTCAAAAAACGTTTAGTTTTACGTACCTTAAGAGACTTTTCAAGACCGATCATTCTGAGGAAAAAATGGGATTCTCGAAGTTTGCAGAATTAAGACCGAAAGAGTGTGTTTTGGCAGGAACAAGTGGTACACACAACGTGTGCGTTTGCATTTCCCATCAGAATGCTAAACTAATGTTTATAGGTGGGGATATATTATAAACTGTTCGGGAATTTTATTATTCGAGAATTTAACTATTCGGGAATTTTCCGATTCGGGAATTTTATTTTTCGAGATTATTCAGTCGTTCTTTTTTTACACGGTTGTCTTTTTCACCACAAGTGTATTTGCATATTATTTTTCATTTTGAAAAAGCTTTTTAATTCAAAAATAAAATCATTACACATTTATTTATGATTTTATAATTCAATCGAATAGTTTTTAGAAAATAAAGAATAAGGTCCAAATACACTTATGGTGAAAAATAATTTTTTTTTGTGTACAAAAAAAATTAATGAAAATTCTGCAGCGCAGGAAAATAGATGAGAGAACTTCGACTCGATTGCCGGCTCCGCTTCACTGCCTCGAGCTCGGGATTTCTTCAATCGCTTGCCCTGTAAAATTTCACTTTTGCCTAGTAGGTCCCTTTTCTCGGATCGCGTCACATATACATTTATTTATAATACATCCTGTATATCCCAATTGCTTTTTTTTTGCATCATTCAAAATAAAAACTTCGTTTTGATTAACCTAACCTCAAAATTAAATTAGATATTAGAATAGTTATAATATTACAATATTACAATTTAATGATTATATTAATATAGTTGATCATTATGTACTTACTCAATAACACCAGTATAAATCCTTTGAATCATAAATTTATTCAACAGTTCAAAACTTCGAGACCGCTTCCCTTCGCTTCTGACACTTCTGACACAACCCAGCTAACCTGTTACTGTCGTGAGAAGTTCCTAAGTGATCACATGTTATGAGAGGAATTGTTACTTGTATGTCAGTTTCCTGACTGGTAACGGGATCCGTTACCAGCCAGACTAGTAACATGGTGGTAACAGCCGACAGTCATCTTAAACTTTTTGCGCATGTGCAACGAATAAGCATTGATTGGCCCGTGATTCCCCGCACAATTTAAAAGTGCAAAAATAATTATAATTGCCGGTAAAATAATCTCAATTACACAGAAAAATTGTTGAATTTAAAAATCGGTACAGAATATCTATAAGTGTAAATATTTTAATAATTTACAATGAATATTTATTCTTACAAATTTTAAGGTGAAAATGCAAATAATCAATCCCGGCACAAAGAAAAATTTGTTTTTTGAACATGTATTACTTTTTATTTTTGATGTGCTACTACAAGCAGTGTATAAAAAATGAATTTTCAAGGATTTTAAAGAAGAATTTAAAAAAATAATTAGATAGTTAAGTAAACAACAATATATTTGAAAAACTGTGATTTTTATTTTATAAAATAAACTTGATATATTTTCAATTATGCCGTATCTACTAGAACAGAATGAAAAGTAATGGGAAAAATTATTAAATTTATAATTTGTGAGTATTCCCTTCATCTTTGGCTTCTGCTTATTTTTTGTAGATTTTTGATAGGTTTACAGCCATTATGATCTCTTATCGAAGAAAAATCACTAATGCGGCAAGTACTGATGATAATATTCGATTTAACTCGACTAGAAAATGTTACTTTCAAATATACGATGAAATTATTTTATAATTAATCTTTTTTTAATAGGCTATTGTACTAAAAATCTGATGATGAAAAAAGGTGCTTTTCTAATATGAGTAAAAGTAATTGCTATAGATACGAGTATATTCAATAAAAGGGGTGTCGATTCTCAAATCGATTTCAAATGTATTATTTAATTATAATTTCCTGAAAAGGCAAAAATCTGATCAGTATAATTTCTAAAACCCAAAATTTTGAATGTGAATCATTCATAATTGAAAGATGCAAAACAAAATAACGTTTAAAAACAAAAGTTGTAGATTTAATAATGCCTTAAATTTTGGAAATTGACTAGTTTTTACGTTAGACAATATGAAATTTTTCAATTAAACTGGTTTCAAAATGAAAATGTTTGAAACTAAACGCCGACATTTGAAATCAGTCGAAATGAAATAAAATCCATTTTTTCGTTTGAAAACTAAATTTGAAAATAAACATGTTTTTTTTAGTCTTTGATATTTTAAAACTGTTTTTTTTTCTGTAATTAGTATTATTAAATTGGTTTTAAAAAATTAGTGTAATAAGTGTAATTTCTAAAAGCACAAGATTTTGAATCTGAATAATTTAAAATCGACAATTTTAATTGTAAAAAACCTACTAAAATTGGAACATAATTCCATTTTAACATTTTTCTACCTCGCCGGTAGCGTAACCAGACAATTACCGGTACTGACAATAAGATTTCTGGCAAAATTTAAAATCATTTAGGTTTTATTTTGAAAGAATTACTTTAAGTTTTGAAGATTCCACAATATGTCGAAAAAGAATCTGGAAAATAGTAGAAATTTTTTTCATTTTGCAGAATTTAGAAAAATTGTAGGAAAAACAAATTGTTTCAACAGATATTCAGAAGTTTTGAAAAGATTGGAAAATAATTTAAATATTGAGAATTTTGAAATGTTTTAAGATAATAAAAAAAAATTCTTAATATTCTAGCAGAATTTCAAATGCTTTTTATTTTTGAAAATTAATTCTCAGAGAATATTTAGAAAGATTTTAAAACATTTTAAACGATTTCCAAAATTGTCAGAAAAGCATCTGGCAGATTTTAAGGCAATTTTTTTAATTTTGCAAAATTAAAAAAAAATTGAATAATTTTAAAAGATATTTAGAAGGTGTACAAGTTTTGAGAAGACTTCAAACTATTTTCAAATTTGATAAGATTAATTCAAAAAATTAGTTTTTCAAGAAAATTTCAACAGATTTCAAAAGGTTTTTAAAAATGTGGAAAAAAATCTGTGAGATTTCAAGGAAGGTAGTTTTTTTAATTCTGAAAGATTTTTCCAAATTTAAGAAAAAATTTAAGCTTGTTTAAAATATAATCAGGAATTTTAGAAGTTTCGAAGAGATTAGGAATATTTGAAAATTAGAAAAGAGTTCTTAGGACAATTATATTGATATAACTTAAAAACAAACTGATAATACTTATTTCCTGGGTCTCTTTTGCACGGTCAATACAATTCAAAAACTCTTTAATTATAAACTTTTAAAATTGAAATTAAAAATTTTTTATTTCTAAATGAAAGCTATTGACACGCTTTGATTAACAAAATTTTAAATAAATGCATTTATACTGCAAAATAATTTTTTTTCAACTTTGTACAGTTCAAAGATTCAGATTCAGTTAAAGAAGTATGAATCCACGTTATCATTCTTAATGCTGTCAATTAAAGAATGAATCAATAAATTTGCGAATTGTTTTCAAACTGAACACTTTTTAAATTCGAGTTTAAATTAAAAATTACATCATATTTTAAGTAGTTTCAAATAATTATTAATTATTGATTGAATTACTGTTAAATTTGTATTCATACATAAAAATTTGTTTTTGTCTTAAAATATTTTTAATAATTCCCTTAAAGTCATATTTTCCAAATAAAAAATAATTTTTTTAGGAATAACTAGAAAAATTTGTATCCTCTTAAAACCTTTCCAAATTCTTGAAAAACTTCAATATTTCCTTTCAAAATCCTCAAAAATCTACATTTTGTTAAAAAATTTCAAAAATCTTTTCCAATTTTAAATTATTTTGGAAATTTGTTTAAGACATTTGAATATTTTTTAACGGATTCGAATATTTCTTAAAATATTACAAAAATTCTACAAAATTAGAAAAATTTGCTTGAAATCTTCCGCATTCTTTTTTGACAATTTTGTGAATCTTTTGAAATCTTTCGAAATATTTTGGTAAAATTAATTTTTCAAAATAAAAAATAATCTCTAATTTCCCTAAGAATCTTAAAAAACTTTTTTCTTGTAATCTTTCACATTTATTTTTAAAAAGCTTCTAATTGCTGCATATTGTAATGGATAAAATACGTATTGTATATGTACATATTTATTATAGAAAACTTAAACTTTTGAAGGCAGCTTTGTAGTTTCAACATAATAATAATAACACTTCGCATATAAAAAATTTATTAAAAGATAAATACTTTATTTAATTATTTGAAATTCAATATTTGATTTTTATTAACATTTATTTACATTATGGTTCTAACCTCAAATATTAGAGGTTATAAGTGACTTATGCCACGCCGTTTTCGTAAACGTTCAGCTCAAAAATCTCGCTATTTCGTTTATAAAATATGTGTTCATACGTTATTTCATCAAGTTGAAAGTCTATAATATTATATCACTTTCCCGGAAATTATTGATCACTTAATTATGGCCTATTCTAACATTTTTGCAAGTGTATTAATAATTTTTATTTCGAAACGCTGGATATTTTGAGGTTAATCTGTCATTGCACGTTGTTTTCCTAAACATCACTTTGCTACAAGCATGTGATTACTCTGACGAGATAATGTTACCGGCTTCGCTTGTAACATGTTACTGCTTTGAGTGGGAAACATATTGTCACTGGATGACCATCAAGGAAGTCACTAGTGAGTGGTTTTCTGAATCTAGTTACAAGCATGTGACTACTCAGGCTGGTATCTGTGTTAGCTGGGAAATGCATAACTTCAAATGGCGTGGCATGGATTGGCGCCAAACGGCAGAATGCCATATAAGGAAATGACGTCTGATTGTTCGAAATCATTACAGTTCACTAATTCGCAGACCTATGCATCGACCGTGTAGGTGTATGGAGCAGTAGATTTTCTTAGCATCCGGGCCAGTGAACTAATCAGACAGTTGGCGCTCCGATCAGGACGGCTGACTTTTGCATTTCAATGCCTGGTAGAAAAGCATAAAATAATAAAGAACTTGGAACTGTTTCCAAATTTGGACAGGAAATATTTTTTTTTAGTATTAATAAGCGTAATAGTAATTAATCATTCTAAAATCGTCACGGAAACTAGCAGCTGAATAGTGGTAAAATTAAATACTTCGATCGGCATTCTGAGATTTAAAATTGTATGTTCTATTATCATTTATTTTGTGTTTTTATTAAAGAATTGTTAGAATTTGAAAGTCTGTAATTGTTCTAAATTATTCGGGAATTTTGCAATTCGGGAATTTTATTATTCAGGAACTTTCCAATTCGGGAATTTTGCAGTGTCGGGAATTTTATTTTTCGGGATTTCTCAGTCATCCCAATTATATATAATTGTTATTTCTATACAATTTTTGTCAAAATTAAGAATGATTAAAATATGTAAATACTCAGTTATGAATATTTAATAAAATAAATAAATATAATTGAAATAAAATAATTAATAATATAATATATTTTTATTATTAATTCAGGGTGGCCGTTTTAATCAAGGAAAAAAATTCCCGGTCATTTCTCGTTTTTTTTCAGGTTGACAAAAAAAGTTAGATGACATATTTGCTGTTTTATCGATAGATATCGTTTTCATTTAACCCAAGTATTATAATTGTAAAGAAGTTTTTTTTCATTGGCATTAGGGTCAATAATATTTATTTGCTTCGTATTCTGCAATCAGTTAAAAAAAAATTTATTTTGTAATGAAATAAAAATTATATTTTTTATATTTGGTCCCGGGCTGACTCACTGGACTTGTCAGTAAGGCTATGTGAATCAGTCCTACCTTATACATTTTAATTGATCTAAATTCATTATAATGTATATTTTCCAAAACAAAATTTTTTAAGTTTGTTTGTGAATTTAATACATTTTGCAGTCAATAATATAGTGTCCAAAACAAGGCTCAATTCGCGCAGTTGTAACAATAATAATATACAAGGATAGAAATATTGGAAGAGAAGGAAAAGGTAGAAAATTACTGATGATAAGTTTAAAATTCCTTTTTTGGTTCACTAATCAACTTACTAACTTAATCATAATTTCTTTTCAGCTTGGTAAATGTTGATCTTTTAATTTAAGGTTTTGCCCTTACCCGAGGCCGAAATAACATTTAAACAATTTGTTATGTTTAAAAAAAACTCTTGAAGCTAAAATTTTTTTAATTTGAAATTATACAAACTGAACTGCAAATCAAAACACTTAAAGTGGAACTTTTTTGAATTTTAAACTCTTAAAATTGAAGCCTATTTTTTAATTTTAAGCGCTTGATTAATAAATAATTGTTACACTTTTATAAATTCTACAATTCAAAGATTTAAAAAAATATATAAATTCACACTATCATTTTCAATTCTCTTAATTGAAGAATGAATCAACAAATTTATAGATTTTCAAAATTATATCTTTTTAAGCAATTTTATGTTAGAAAAATTAAAATATTCTGTTAAAATTATTTTAAAAAAATGAAAAGTTATTTTAAATTTTCCCAAGAATCTTAAGAAAAACTTTTTTATTATCTTCAAACTTTTCAAAACCCTTAATTGTTAAAAATGATGAATGATATCGGAGAAAATATTTCCATTATTAATGGCATCTAATTTTGGAAGAGAACTGAAGGCGAACTTGTGAAAAAAAATTCAGGTTAAAATTGTTTATTTAACCGTAGTTATTTATACTTTTATGTTTTTTCTTTATCTTCAAGTAAAAGTTGCATTTCTGATTCTAAATTGTAGGACTTATTTTATTCCATGAAAGATTCTCTAAAGGTCTCTTTGGTATGTTTTTATTTAAAAAAAATTGTATTTAAGTAAAATATTGTTTATGAAAATACCAATGGTACGATTCCTAAATAATTTTTTAAAAAAACTTTGCAACTTTGTTACCTAAAGGGAAAGCAAAAACATGCAACTTCAAATAACTATTGTAAATAAAAAATTTTTACTTGAAATATTTTTTCTAAAGATAGACTTCAGTTCTCTTTCAAAATAAGATAGATTACGCATGAGAATATTTTCCTAAATTTCATAAATCATTTTTAACAATGTTCATTTTTAAGCTTGAGATAACTAAAACTATGAGGAAATTTTTTTTTAATCAAGAAAAATATCTTTAAAGGTTTGAACATGCAAAAAATATATTTATTTTCATTGCTGGAAATTATATTTTATTTCAACCCATTTTGAAAATTTCCTGAGTAATAAAATCAGGAGGATAAAAAATTAAGTGGTTTTTTCAGTGCAATGTTAGCCAATTTAAAAGTGTTCTAGGATTTTGTACATACATATGCAGGCTCTTGGAAAGCTCAATGCCTTCAATGCTTGTGTATTTTAAAGATTTTTAAAATGATTGATAAAATTGAGGAAAATATCCACATGGTTAAATATAAGAAAATTTTAAAGAGTCTAATTTTTTTTTAAGTAGTTGAAATTATAATTGTGTATTTAAAATTAAGTATTTGGAGTTTCGTGTTTTTTCGTTCGCTTCAGATAGCAATTATAATTTTGATTCAATCTGTAACATTCACGGCTTATTATGTCCTTTAAAAGATTTCTCACAATTCTATTTGTGGGAGTTTTATTAAAAATATGCTAGAAAATTATTATACGAAAAGTTTATTAATAATTTGTTTTGTAAAATTGTAACTTGTGTAAAACTCATTTATTTTTATAAAACTCCCAGTAATAGAGTATTGTAGAGAATATTTGTAGGAATGAACCTCATAGAAGTTGAATCTAAATTACAATTGTTATTTAAAGCAAAAGAAAAAATACAAAAAATGCCAAATAACTCATTTTAAAGAAACAATTACATGTTCAACTATGTTTTCAAGCAATTTATAGATTCTCTTTTAATTTTATCATATTTAACAAAACAATGTGCCTATTTTCATCAATTTTATAAAGCATCTTTAGTATCAATGTTATAGCTTCTAAAAGCATCCTTAAATAAACTCAATAGTAATTTCCATTTTTTAATTTAAAAAATATTTGTTAAATTATCACTAAAATCTCTGTAACAAATGTATTTCGCAGGAAGTTTTTAAAACTTTTTAGATATAACCTTGAAATATTCGTGAATATTTGAAATTTAGAATTTAACTTTTTTTAGAACATGGACTAGTAAAAAAATAAAATTTCAAAAAATGTTTTCAAATATCTCGGCATAAGTTTCTTTTTTACAAAATACTTGATTAATATTGTTACATGACAAAAATATTTAATATTTATATTTGTTACGTTACATGTTCCATAATAAAAGATTTTGGAATTTAAAATTGTTTTGTTATTTTTAAATACTTGTATTACAATAGTGTTCGATTATTTCTAATAGAAATATTGTTATTTAATATATGTATGTCGTAATTTTTAACTTTTTTCGAAAGCTTTAATTCTTTTTAAATTAAAATAATAAAATAATAGGTAAACATTTCTTTACGAACACATACTTCATTAAAATTCATTTTTTACTTCTTTTCATGAATTGGAATTTCTAAATAATATAAGAAATGTCACTACAAGTGATTTTCATTAAATTATGTGTTTATTGAAAAAATTCTTTTTATTTAATTATTTTGATTAGGAAAGATATATAAAAAATATTAAGCAATTTGAAATTGCCGCCAAAAGTTTCCATGCAAAACTGCTGTAATAATTGAGCAACTATTTTCATAGTCGATCAACGATCAGTGTAGTTTGGTTCCCACATATTTGCATTGTGCTTCACCCCCGTAGATCGCACTAGGTTACTATGGAATTAGTAAAGCGAAGTTACTAAATAATAGTGAACCATGTTTACTAATTGATATTAGTAAAACTTATACTAATTTATTAGTAAAATACTTACTATTTTAAAAGTCACACCTCAAAATATTACTATTTTGTTAGTTGACATTTACTAATTTAATTAGTGAAATTTTCACTAATTCAGATTTAGAGAGTGCGTTTAAGTAGGGTCTAAAGGGAACCCCTAGGCCAAGTATCAAGTCATTATATGCTTCTCGGCCGATACACGGCATCCCTATGAGAGAAGCTGTTGCGTACTCGCCTTTATCTACCTTACTCTCTCTTCCTATTCTCCGTCTCCTTCCAACTCATGGTGGTCACCAGGGAGTGCGGCAACGCCGTCTACCTTCATAGCGTTGAGTACTTTCGCCATATTGAGACGTAGAAAATTTTTCCTGATAAAATTTCGATTATTTTTGTTTTTCTTTGAGCGCGGAGATGTCGAATTCGCACGTTCCATCTAGTTTCGCGGACTCGGAGCATGGAAGTGATTTTTGTGGTGATTCTCAAGCTGGATATAGAAGAAAGGAAAGAACATTCGGTTTCGTGGATTACGATTCGGACTCCGACGCTGAGAGCTATAGGGCCTCTCGCTCTAAGAGACCTCGTGTGGAGGATTCCAGTGCACGTTTGGAAAATTTACAGAGCCAGATTAAGTTTTTAACATCATTGCTCACTCAGGGGCCCTCCTCTCAACCCCCCTTAGACACACCTAGTGGAATTAATGTCTTTTTGACAAGGCCGAGGGACAATCCCAGGATTTTGGATTTGGGTGAGCTTAAGACTGACATTGACGAGAAGAAGAGGTTGCGAGTGGCGTCGAAACAGCATTTGGCTCTTACCCCCTGGGTTCACGGATCTTAAGGTGAACGAAGAGATGTGCCACCTTCTTAAAAAAAGGACCATTTACTACCGACTGATCGAGTGTTGGGAGGTTTGTGCATGGCAGTTCTCGAACAAAAGGAATTACTTAAGAGCAATCTTCAGGGGGTTGTCAACTGGGCGTTCAAAAACCCTTCTGAGCTCAATCCCACATCTCTCTATGAAAAACTGGTGTCTTCCCTTGGTCCAGGTTGAGAATTAAACAAGAACCTGAAAAATACTTTACAGGTAATTTGTGGAAAGAGAGCTGAATGTATTGAAAATCAAAGAGAGAGTTTGCTGATGGAACTCTCAAACAAAAATGTGCAGTCAGCTTTACGTAAAGTTCCTCCTTCCTGCGAGTATCTTTTCAGCAAGGAACATTTATTACCTCTAATCCAGTCTCTAGGGGGTTCTCAAGCATGGTTAAATACCCCCGCATATCTTTCAAACAGAAAACCCTCTCAGAGAAGAGAACAGTCACAGCCAGGATCATCAAATTACCGCCCCCAGGTAGGTAGATCACCTCAGTTTTCTAGGGGGAATAATTCCTTTCGCCGCACCGGTTTTAGAGCTAGGGGTGGAGCACGTGGATCGACTTCAGCACAAAAAGAGTTTAGGGGCAAGCCAGATGATTCCTTTCGAAGGAATCAGGATAAATGACCTTCCGGCATCTCAAGGGTTCTCAGGGGGTCAATTAATCGGTTTTCAGGAAAGATGGAAAGCATTGGGAGCCCCTGTCACGATTTTAAAGCTAATTTCAGGTACTCGGATACCTTTAATTTCAAAGCCACCTCTAGTCAGCAACTGGGAATTCTCCAAGTTCCAGACAAGGATATCCCCGCTATTATCAGAACAAATCGAACTCTTGAGGAGTCAACGAATCCTAGAGCGACCGAAGAAGCTAGGACCAAGTTTCATTTCAAAAATGTTTCTAGTGAAGAAGAGCACTGGAGGAGTAAGACCCATTTTCGATCTGCGGGGTCTAAACAACCATGTGAAGGTAAGAAAATTTAGCCTGATTTCTCACTTCCGGATTCCAGAGTTCTTACAGGACGGAGACTGGATGACAAGGATCGACTTGTCACAGGCCTACTTTCACATACCGATCGCAGAGGGCCACCGATGTCTCCTTCGTCTCGTTTACGACAAGGAGCTGTATCAGATGACGAGCTTGCCCTTCGGCCTCTCATCTGCCCCTCATACCTTTGCGACAGTAACGAACTGGATTGCGGAAATCCTTCGGTCGCGAGGTATGAGGGTGATCGTATATCTCGACGATTTTCTTCTGGCTTCTCAAAACAGAACCAGATTATCAATGCAGATCATCGAGGCGATAGAGCTTCTGGAACACTTAGGCTGGATAGTGAATCGTCAAAAAAGTATTCTGGAACCCTGTCAGGAACTGGAGTTTCTGGGTATCATCTGGAACACTCGAAACAACATAATTAGTTTGCCAGAAAAGAAAATTCGAAAGATTTTAGATCTGGTACTGGAGTTTACAGCCAGAGGAACAGCTACCTTAAGACAGATCCAGTGTCTCTTAGGTCATCTGAACTTCGCGAACTTCGTCATTCACAGAGGGCGTCTTCATTGTCGCCACCTGCAAAGATTTTTAATGCTTTTCAAACAGGGCAGGCTTCGCGAGAAAATTGCTCTCCCACAAAAAGTCCAATCGGAATTAAAATGGTGGACCGAGAGTACATTGTTGACCACCTGCCTTCACAAGAGAGAGATTACTCACTTCCTGATAACCGACGCCGCGGATTCTGGTTGGGGAGCTCAGTTGGACAACATTCTCGTTTCGGGCTCGTGGAAGAAGAATCAGAGAAGGTGGCACTCAAACCGAAAGGAGATGTTTGCAGTTTATGCTGC
The DNA here is from genome assembly GCA_932195095.1 of Andricus curvator. Classification (NCBI taxonomy): domain Eukaryota; kingdom Metazoa; phylum Arthropoda; class Insecta; order Hymenoptera; family Cynipidae; genus Andricus; species Andricus curvator. The sequence goes on from CAKNYM010049595.1 coordinate 190,862, forward strand.
AATAAAGGATCACTCTCACCGCCTTCAAAATGCTCATATTCTGGTGCAGACGGACAACCGCAATTTAGTTGCATACCTGCAAAGGGAGGGGGGCACGAAATCCCTAGATTTACTGGATCTTACCTTTCAAGTTCTCCAGTTGGTCGATCACTTGAAAATAACCCTGTCGGCCGCTTATCTGCCCGGCAGATACAACGGGATTGCAGACCGTCTCTCGAGGAAAAGAGCCCTTCCAGAATGGCACTTAACTTTCGCAGCCACAGAGCTACAGAGGAAAAGATGGGGCGTCCCAGAAATCGACTTGTTCGCATCGGCGGACTCAGCCGTAGTCAAGAGATATGTCTCAAGGGACTACAGAGATCGGTACGCCTACTTCATAGACGCCTTCAGTCGCCCTTGGAACTTCAGGCTGGCATGGGTGTTTCCTCCTCCCAGTCTAATGCCCAGGGTTCTAGCCCACCCAAACAAATGCAAGGGCCAATTTCTAGTGGTAGCACCCAAGTGGAACCAGACGTTTTGGATGCCGGACTTAGCAAGGCGAAGCAGGGAAGCACCTCTGACAATTCCCAGGCTAGACAGAGTCTTGATAGATCTAACAACGAGCCAACCACCTCCGGAAGTAGACCGACTCGTTCTGCAAGTGTGGAAGATTGGGTGTGGGGAGAATTAGTTGAAGATTGGTCTCCTCAAGAAAAGGATCTTGTTAAAGAAAGCTGGCGACAATCGACAATTCAGACATATAGAGTCCCTTTGCGTAGATGGATCGAGTGGTGTGGTAAGAATAATATTGACTCCGGAAATCCTCAGGGGAGGGACTTAGCAAGATTCTTAGCTAACCTATTCATCACTCAGGGACTTTCTTATAATACTATCCTTGTTCATAAATCAGCTGTCACCACCTTCTGCTCTGGGAGATCTTCACTAAGCTTATCCTCGGACTTTTTGGTACGCCAAGTTCTGAAGGCGATTTCAATCGCAAAACCTAGAGATGCGACTCCCTTAATTTGGGACGCTCAGATACTTTTGGATTGGCTAGCTACACGGTCAGCTAGCTTGTCTTTTTTCGAAGTGTCAAGAAGAACGGCATCCTTGCTTCTACTGGCATCTGAACGCCGTATACATGACCTGATTCTTCTAAAGATATCAAGGGACTATCTCACAATTCTAGGAAATGAAATCATTCTTTGGCCAGCGTTTGGATCAAAAACTAATAGAGCAAGTTTCCGACAATCACGATGGAAACTTTCCAAGCACCCTAACATATGGTTATGCCCTGTTACATGGATCAGAGTCTTACTCAAGAAGTCTGAAGAAAGAAGAGCAGAAAAGAAGCTGGATGACCTCTTCATCACTGTAACGGGACCAGTAAAGGCGGCTACTAGAACAGTTATCGCAGGATGGATTCGTTCAGTCTTGAAGGAAGCTGGCCTGAACGCTCCCCCAGGAAGTATTCGCTCTGCTGTTGCCTCTCGAGGATGGTTAGACAACCTACCAGTCCAGGACATATTAAATAGAGGAAATTGGAGATGTGCCGAGACTTTCAGTCGTCGTTATTGTAAACAGATCGTTGGTACGAGTCAGGGCAGTTCAAGTTTGCTTTTCTCCAATTTTTCACCAATGTGAACTGTAAGTTACTTTTTATTAATATTTTACTCAGTTAAAAAAAAAAAAAAAATTTCTATGTTCTAATTTTCTTTTCAACAAATAATTCTCAGAATGATCTCTAACGGTTGTCTTATTTATTAGCGATAGAACTAGTTTCTTTAGGTTTTCCTTCTTATAACATCACATAGCGTTGAGTGGTCACCAGTAGATAACAAACACGTCTCTCATAGGGATGCCGTGTATCGGCCGAGAAGCATATAATGCTAGTGTTTTGAATTACAACAAAACACGTATTATGTGCTGAAAGCCGATACCGGGCATCCCGGTAAGGATCTTACTGGATGAGATCCGCTATGAAGGTAGACGGCGTTGCCGCACTCCCTGGTGACCACCATGAGTTGGAAGGAGACGGAGAATAGGAAGAGAGAGTAAGGTAGATAAAGGCGAGTACGCAACAGCTTCTCTCATAGGGATGCCGTGTATCGGCTTTCAACACATAATACGTGTTTTGTTGTAATTCAAAACACTAGCAATATTCTTCGATGACCTTTTCCAGTGGCATGTCACGCCACGCGCAAATTTCGTGCCTGCGGCGGGAAGGGCAAATAGTGGCGCTGCGATCGTCACTCGATACATTTGACTTGGAAACACTGCAAAGCACAATAATTTTTTTATTTTTTATAAATTTCTAACTGTTTTCGAAATTTCTCAAAACTAATTTACAATCTAAATTCTTTAAATCTTCGGACCAGCCCTATCCTAGTAAGCTCAGTGAGTTTGCCAGGTATATTTATTATTTGATATTGAATATGAGAGGTTAACTTTTTAGGGAGCAAAATTTCGTTATTTAAAAATTGATTTCTAAATCATTACAACTCCTATCGACCTCGTTTCTCGCCGCAAAATTTTGTATATTCGAAGAATAAAAAATCAGAAACTGATTGATTTATTTCCATTTGTTTTATACCATTTTTCTATAAAACAAATAAAAATTATATATATGTCAAATTATGTATAAACTATATATAATTTTTCCGCCTGGGGTTGCTGTATCATCCATTCTTTTTTAAAGTAAAAATATAGAATCAATACCAAGTTTTTAGGTACTGTATAGATGTTGTAGGAATTATTTTTTTTTATGGTTTACTATGAGAAATAAAGAAAATCAGGTTAAATTGTATAAAAATGACTATACGTTAAAATATAACTTTACAAATTTGCCGTGATGACTGCAAATAAATCTTATTATGCAAGTGACACTATGTCTTACAAAATCATCAAAATTTAAGAATTTTTACTTATAGATCTTAAAAATTGAAAAATTTTAAACAGCAAATCGTAAAATTTAAAGAATTTTCAATGGTAAATTTTCAAAAATGTAGAACTTTAGATTTAAATCATTGAAATTTAGGAGTTTCTAATTTTTTAAATTTACAATTAAAAATTATGCAAGTTTTAAGTATTACAATTATTGATTCTGTAATTTTCATGCTTTAGATTTGAAATTTAATCATTTTGAAAAATGTAGATTTGAAAATTTGACCTTTGACTATAAAAATCGAGGCGACTAAAAAATCCCGAAAAATAAAATTCCCGAATTATGAAATTCACAAATATTAAAATTCCCGAACGAAATAATTCCAGGACAGTTTATATTATTACCGAATTGGAAAATTCACGAATAATGAAATTCCTGACAGTTTATAATATTACCGAATTCGTAAATTCTCGAATGATAAAATTCCCGACAGAAAAGTGTTGAATCACAATTGAAACTACATTATAATTAAACCTTTGTTTAGTTATAATAAATTTAAATTATTTATATTCGGGAATTTTCTAGTTCGGATATTTTACAATTCGGGAATTTTCCAATCTGGGAATTTTATTATTTGGACATTTTATTGCTTAGGAATTTTATTATTTGGGAATTTTTCCCTTCGGGAATTTTACAGTGTCAGCAATTTTATTTTTCCGGATTTTGTGTTCTGCAATTAATTTTAAAATATATATTTATTTTAAAAAAAAATAGATTTTTCATATATCGTCCTGGACTGACACACGGGACTCGTCAGTAAGGCTATCTGAATCAGTCCTACCTTATACATTTTTAATTATCTAAATTCATTATAATGTATATTTTCAACAACAAAAATGTTAAGTTTGTTTGTAAAATTAATAAATTTTGCAGTCAATAATATAGTGCACATCTACCATGAATAGGGGTTTAAACTAAATGTAATTGATATAAATTTTGATTTGATTTTTTTTAAAACACAACAAATTTTTTAAATGTTATTTCGGCCTCGGGTAAGGGCCAAACCTTAAATTGGAAGATCAACATTTGCCAAGCTGAAAATAAATTATGATTAGGTTAGTGAGTTGATTAGGGAACCAAAAAAGGAATTTTAAACTTATCCTCAGTAAATTTTTACCTTCTCCTTCTCTTCCAATATTTCTACCCTTGTATATTATTCTTGTTACAACTGCGTGAATTGAGGCTTGTTTTGGATACTCTATTATTGACTGCAAAATTTATTAAATTCACAAACAAACTTAAAAAATTTTGTTTTGGAAAATATACATTATAATGAATTTAGATCAATTAAAATGTATAAGGTAGGACTGATTCACATAGCCTTACTGACGAGTCCAGTGAGTCAGTCCGGGACCAAGGATAACAAATATAATTTTTATTTTATTTAAAAATAAATACATTTTCTTAATTGATTGCAGAACAGAAAGCAAGTAAATATTATCGACCCTAATACCAATAAAAAAATCTTCTTTACAATTATAAGTATACCATTAAGCCATTTCCCTTTCAGGGTAGGCGTGACACTACCACTGACCACCCTGAATTAATATTTAAAAAATGTTATATCATCAATTATTTTATTTCAATTATATTTATTTGTTTTAATAAATATTCATAACTGAGGATTTACATATTTAAATCATTCATAATTTTGACAAAAATTGTATAGAAACAACAATTATACAATATAATTTAGAACAATTACAAACTTTCAAATTCCAACAATTCTTATTAATACTGAAAAAAAAATATTTCCGGTCAAAATTTGGAAACAGTTCCAAGTTCTTTATTATTTTATGCTTTTCTCCTAGGCATTGAAATTTAAAAGTCAGCCGTCCTGATCGGAGCGCCAACTGTCTGATTAGTTCACTGGCCCGGATGCTAAGAAAATCTACTGCTCCATACACCTACACGGTCGATGCATAGGGCTGCCAGGACCTAAAAAAAATGGTAGGGTATCGATTCGCAGAACTCGAAATTTGCAGAATAAAATTTT
>CAKNYM010049595.1:200780-211440 GCA_932195095.1 Andricus curvator
AAAATTTTATTCTGCAAATTTCGAGTTCTGCGAATCGATACCCTACCTCTCAAAACGTACAGATGCATTGAAAAACTGTGGTGTGAAATTTCTGACAATTCTAATACTTTCTCAATCCTAAATGATGATAATTGAAAAACATCGCTTGCAAGTTTCAGCGCATCTGTCAAATCGTGTGTTCCGCGTTAGATAATAATTTATTTGTCTCGCGCGTCGCGTTTGGTCTGTTTACTTCCCGCACTTCCTTATCTTTTAAAGTTCAAGGTCCAAAGACTAACAACTGTAAGCAATTTGTTCGAATCCACACAAAAAATCAATTTAAAAAAAAAAATTATATTCAGAGGTGGCTATAGCATATGAATGAAATATAACTTTTTGAATATCACCCCATAAGTCTGTTTTATAGGGTTGCAAATAAAACCCACAAGTGAAAAAATGGGTTTTGCGAGCTTCTGGCGCTAATTATAATTTTTTGTGATTTTTTCATGCGAATTGTTTCTAATACATAAAATACTACTTTACACTGATAATTAGATGTTTAACTAAATTTTTAAAACAATTTATTGATAATTAATATAAATTCCGATGTTAAAACGATTACTTCGGACAAATCAAATTTGGAGAACAAGAAAAAATCTGCCTCGGCCCGGAATTTTTCTTGTTCTTCAAATTTTATTTATCCGAAGTAATCGTCTTAACATCGGAATTTATATTAATTAAAAATGTATGAAGTCGGATGTTAACATTCATAAATGGTAATAACATCTTCCAAATATTAATTCAATTTTTAATTGTTTTTAGCAATTTTCTCTTAGAATAAAGTTGGAAAGTCGCGGTTTTTTCAAACATTTTCCCCTTCTTGTCCAATTTTTAATTAGACTGAGGTAGTACTTAATTATTTTCAACACACATAATTATTTAAACAATTTATTATTATTCTCAATAATATTGTCTTAGAACAATGCTAGAAAATTGCCGTTTTTTTAATTTTTATTTTTCTGTATAATTTTCAATTAGAGTCAGGCAAATAATTAATTAAAGTTAACAAAATGAATTGTTTAAACCATTTATTATCTTAGTTGATAATATTCAATTTGAATAATGCTATAAACTTGCGATTTTTTTCTGCAATTTTTAACTATTTGCCTACTTTTCACTTCGAATGAGTTAATAATTGATTCGATTCAATAAAAATAATTATTTAAACCTTTTTTTTTTACTTAGTAAAGTAATAAATGATGCAAGTTAACAAACATAGTTGTTTAAAAATTTGATTATTGTTTATAACTATCTTTTCTTAGAGTAATGCTAGAAAGTTGCTTTTTTTCTGAAATCTTTAGTTTTGCTTCGACTTTTTATTTATGAACAAGTAATAAGTGAACCTCAAGCAAAATAATATTTCAAGTAGTATTGTATTTTCTTAAGTTAAATATGTTTCTCTTTTCCCAATTTTTAAAACACATTTATTCAAACAAAAAAGCTGTCTCACACAAGAGAAAAAAAAATGGAATAATCAGTAGTAGGTGGGAGGACTAGGTCTGTGAATGACTTGTAAAAGTTTTGTTTCCAATTACAATAAAAAGTTTATTGCAAAGCGTAAGAAAAAAATTTGAAATTACACATATTTTAATATCAGAAAAACGTTGAAAAATAGATGAAGATAGTTATAAACAATAATAATTTGTTCAAAAATAATGTTGCTGAATTTAATTAATTATTAGGTCACTCCAAGTGAAAAATAGACAAATAGTTAAAAATTTCAGGAAAAAAACGACAACTATCTAGTATCAATATAGAAGAAGATAGCTATAAACAATAATAATTTGTTTCAACAATTATTTTTGCTAAATTTAATTTAATATTACTTCAGTCCAAGTGAAAAATGGACAAAAAGTGGAAAATTTCAGAAAAAACGAAATTTCTAGCCTTATTCAAAGAGAAAATTATTAACAATAATAATAAATTGTTTAAACAATGATATTTGTTAACATTATTCAACTATTACCTCACTCTAATTGAAAATTGGACAAAAAGTCGAAAATTTTTGAATAAACTGCTGCTTTCTATCTCTGATCTGAAACAAAATTGCTAAAAACAATAAGAAAATTTTTTAAATAATTTATGTAAACATCCAGTTATCAGTATAAATTAGTATCTTATGTATTAGAGCCAATTTGCCTTTGATAAACCACAAAAACATCATAATGAGCGCCAAAATCTCACAAAACCCATTTATTCACTTGTAGGCTTTTTTGGGGACACTATAAACAGACTTATGGGGGTGATATTCAAAAAGTAATATTTTATTCGTATTTTATGGCTAATTGTGAAGAGAAATGTTAAATTTCAACTGGATTCCGGGCGATATGCATGGAAATTGAAAAAAAAATTCCAACCAGACGGCCATGAAGTTTTTCCACACGATTGACCTTGAACCTCATTTTCAAGGTCATTTTGAGGTCAGCTTTGTTTTTTTAAATGGGAACCCCTATTTTTGGTGCCAGAATAGAAAAGAGCGGGAAATTTTACCTACGGGTATGTGTTTAGGTCAAGGGTTAACGTGACCTCTGCAGGTCAAATAAAGGTCAAAGTACGCTGCGATATGACCTCGTACGAATCTCGCAGAGTTAGTAAAAAAAATTAACGAAGGTAACTGATAAATATATACTGAGCTCAAATATGTAGTGATAAAGGTAACTTTCAATGAAGAATCCAAGGGCGAACTTTGAACTTTATTAGACCTGTAGAGGTCACCCTAACCCGTAGAGTTAACCCTCGACCTAAACACATACCCTAACTTAAAATTTCCCGCTCTTTTCGATTATGGCACCAAAAATAGGGGTTCCCATTTCAAAAAACAAGGCTCACCTTAACATGACCTTCGAAATAAATTTCAAGGTCAAAGCCAAGGTTACCGTTGGATTCCTCGTTGAAAGTTACCCAGGGTACCTTGGTTTTTTTTTATCAAACCACAGGGATTTCTAGGGGTTTCCATACTTTTTCGACACTCTGTATATATATGTAGAATAAAATAGAAACGATTGACAATGTAAGTAATGTTTTATTTAAAAACTGTTACACAAATGTAATAGGATTTAAATGACAAACATTTCTATCCACAAATTCTTTAAAGGTTAACATCAATTTTCGAGGTCCTAAGGGAGAAAGAGGATGAGGGCGTCAACAAATCAGGATTCTTAGACAATCCGGAACCGTGGTTAAAGCAAAAAACTTGCGCTATGTGTTTTTGCTTCCTAATGCCCTTTTTCATTCGAATTACCCTCTTCTGTATTTTAGACCATTTCCAAATCCACGTTCAAGGTTACTTGCGAAACCCCCATTGGACTTGTGTCGATGAGCGGGCTAGAACCGAAAAATATATATGAGTAAAACCAAATCTCGGTTGAATGGAGATGTTCAAGAAAAAGTAATTATTTAAAGAATTTATATTAGAAGAAACCTATTTTTTTTAAATTCAATCTCAGGCAATGCGCAAAATCAGTTGGTGTCTTTTTGTAAAGTTATGAAGCTTTCACCGTCAATACGAAGGAAAAGCACAATAATGTTTACTCAAAGTAGTTTGCAGATTTCTTCCACTGGACATCCTAGCTCTACTCAACACGTTTACAAGGAACAGTGACCCCAACTTTGGCATGTAGACGTACTGCGCTTGCGCTAGAACACGTGAGAGCAACACGACGCGACAACTCGTTACCATGGCAACAATAATTCGCGTCGTGTTCCTCCTATGGATAGCTAGCGCAAGCGCAGTGCCGCTACATGCCAAAGTTGGGGTCACTGACAAGGAAAGACTTTACTCAAATAACAGGTCCACTTTTTATTTTATAACAAGAAGTGCGCTCAGCTACTTTTGCCAAACAGAAAATTCCCAAGGTGCCTTGAGTTTATTTTTGAAACAATTAGCATAGTCAGTAGGTCAGATAGTCAGTCACACTTACGTGTCTACGATTATTATATCCTCGTCCTCCCCGCCTACGTCTACGTCTTCTCCTTCTTCCGTTGTTATTTCGATAATTATTATATCCATCATTATTATTTCCTCCCATTTGGTTTCCTCCCATCATCATAGGCAGCGCCATAGCCGCGGCCTCAGGAGCTATACTCCCCACTGTACTCGCAAGTCCTCCTCCACCTCCTGCATCTTCCCCAGCGATTTCTAATAAATGAACAAACAAATAAATTGTAAAATTATTTGCTAAGTAAGAAATCAATCATTTTCTTCGGTTGACGATGTTTAAGAAGTCTTACCATTTTCAAAAGGTTTTTAAAACCTAAATTTCAAATTATAATAATAATAAACAAATTCTGGGTTGCCCTATGAGTTCACCTTCATCCCCAGTTGTTCCTGATTTAGTTTTACAAGATGTTGAAAAAAGAGCTCTAAAATTATTAGATTTCACACCTATTTTATACAAAAAGTATGTAGACGACATTTTGGCTATTGTTCCTACTGACAAGATTGAAGCATGCATTTCGGCTAACTTCATGCGTAGTCCCTAAACCCTATTGGTCAATCAGTTAGCCATTCTGCCGTGATTTGGAAAAACACTGTTAACTGCAAAATGAACGAAGCCGAGAAAATCGACAAAAACTGTTCGAATCTTTATTCGAGGGTATCGCGGATTCTTATTCATTTTCTGCATGTTTACATTCTCATCTAGAGAAGGTATTAGATTTGTATAAAATTTGACCCCCCCCTGTTTTTGTCAAATTTCCACGTTTTGACACCCCCTGAACCCAAAAAACAGGTTTTTACGAATGTGTCTGTCTGGTTGTCTGTCTGTCTGTTAGTCTGTCTGTAGATTTTCAGTTTGTTAGCACGATAACTTGTGAAAGAATCAACCTATGGGATTGGGCTTTGGTATACTCTTCAAGTGTCCTAAAATAAAGGTCAAGTTCGTTAGCCAGCCATTTTGCACGAAAATTCAAAAAGTTAGCACATTTTGAAAATTGTTTAGAACACTTTTTTTAATATTAAAAAATTCTATGGACGGATATAAATAGTACTCAAACAGGCGAACAAAATATTCTCATCACATTTTTCGATGAAATTAAAAATTTTCAGAGTGACAGCATTTTCAAAATCCAAAAAAAGAAACGAAAATTAATATTTTCAGCCAAACAACGCACGATACGAAAAAAAGTCCAGACATGAGAAATGTTTCTTTTTGCACGTCCTATAAAATTGTCCGAACGACTTTTTGAATTTTTTCGAAAAATCCAAAAATTCAATTTTACGGCCAAACTATGCAAGATACGACATATGATGATTCAACACAAATTTTGCTCACAAAGAAGATCTATAAAAATTTTTTATTGGTCATTTTTTGATAGGATGTGTAGTTTTTGTTTTATTCGTCAAAAATAACATTAACAGTGCAAAAATCTGCCCGATAAGTGGGCACATTCTCATCGAAACTTTTCTGATTTAATTTCTTTTTCATCTCGTGTGTGTTTTTTCACAATATTTCATTGTTTTTATGTTCTCAATACTATTTCCAACGATTAAAACAATAAAATGATCATCATTAATGCTCACGGTACTTGAAAATTCGTATTTTTAAATTCTCATCTAGAGAACGTATTAGATATGTGTAAAATTTGCCCCCCCCCCCGGTTTTTGTCAAATGTCCACGTTTTGACACCCCCTGAACCCAAAAAACAGGTTTTTACGAATGTGTCTGTCTGGTTGTCTGTCTGTCTGTTAGTCTGTCTGTAGATTTTCAGTTTGTTAGCACGATAACTTTTGAAAGAATCAACCTATGGGATTGGGCTTTGGTATACTCTTCAAGTGTCCTAAAATAAAGGTCAAGTTCGTTAGACAGTCTACAAAATTGTTATTGGTCATTTTTTGATAGGATGTGTAGTTTCTGCTTTATTCGTCAAAAATAACATTAACAGTGAAAAAATCTGCCCGGTGAGTGGGCACATTCTCATCAAAACTTTCCTTATTACATTCTCATTCTAATGAGAAGGTATTAGTTTTACGTAAAATTTGACATAGTCGGTTTTCATCAAATCTCCACGTTTTGAGACCTCCTGAGTCAGAAAAAACGATTTTTACGAAGGTGTCTGTCTGTATGTCTGTCTGTCTGTCCGTCTGTCTGTCTGTATCGTGTAGGCACGATAACTTTCGAAAGATTGATCAGATTGGATTGTGCTTTGGCACACTTTTTTATGGCCTACAAAGAAAGAACGAGTTCGTTGACCAGCTATTTTGGATGAAAATTCAAAAAGTGAGCACATTTTGAAAATTTTTGAGACTACTTGTTTTGAAGATTTGAAAATTCTACGTGCGGTTATTAGTAGTACGCAAAATGACGAACAAAATATCCTTATGACTTTTCCTGACAAAAAAAAAATTACTGGAGTGATAGCATTTTCAAAATTCCCTAAAACAAACGAAAATGAACATTTTAATCAGAAAAACGCATGATATGAAAAAAAGTCGAGAGGAGAAAAGCGTAGCTTTTTGAACACCCTACAATATTTTGATAACAACTTTTTGAATTTTTTGATAAATCAAAAATTCAAAAAAATTTTAATATCGGAGATGTATCTAAGAATATTTATAAATATGGCAAATTTATGGAAAGATTTTCAAATCATTTCTAAAAAGAGTCGTTTTTGGAAAACACCTCATTTCTGGTGCATATTACTCGAAGATGTCACGTGCAGGAATTGCATTATGTTAAATTATGCAAAAAACTGAAGAAGAAAAAATGAATTCTTATTTTTTCTATGTTTTTAGGGAATTCTACTGACTTGAATTATTTAGGATGTAATAACTGTACTTAATTACCAATGAATGCCACACAGGCAACGAGAAGACCAGCAAGAAAAGTTTTCATTTTCTTCGGATATGATAAAATGATTCTTCTGAAATTTCAAGAACGTTCACTGCTAAATTTTAAAAATGCTGCTTCAAACATAATGGCCTCATTATGACTGAAATAGCATCACCTTATTCAATGACGAGAGCTTCTTTCTATTATTTACGAAATAAGTAGATTTTCATGAAAAACACTTGTTGGAAACATATGTACTCAAGTAGTGGCCAGTTGTTATTCTAGATACAAAAGTCCTCGATTTTAATACGCACAAGAAGAACACAGATGTTTACTTTATATATAGGTTGTCGATGTTGTGACGGTTTTTGATCTATTTTTTTGGTAGTTTTTTAAAAACTTTATTTAACATCGAGTTTTCGCCGGGCGACGCCAGACCTCATCAGGAATACATTATTGGAAGGAACGTCCAACAGTGATGCATGTATAATTAAAAAATTGTAAAAACAAGAGTGTTGACAATTACGAAAACACCTGCTCTTGGCTCTTTATGAGAAAAGATTGTTCATTATTTATTTTTTACTCCACTCCTGGACAGGCAGAAGCATTTTATTAAATAATTGAAAACAATTTTTGGACACCACTCCACATTGCTAGGGTGCCTCTCCAGGCAAGTACATCGAACACCGTCAGTACATCTACGAACTAACAAATAAAACCATTAACAAATGTTTAAATAAAAACCATGTTTTTATATTTACAAGCTGAGTCTTGCATGTCATGGTATGATCAATATTCAACAAGTATAAAATATTCATGAAATTTTCGAACTCAAGCATAAACTATACTCGCAATTCCTCTTAAAGTCATTCAAAGCCTTTAAAATTACTTAAAAAATTAATAATATCTTGAAAGTGTATTAAAGTCTTTAAAAATACTTTATAATATTTTAAATCATTTCAAATCCTATCAGGGTACTGAAATAAATTGAAAATGCCTTGAAATCTTTTGATATACCCTAAAACCTGACACAGGTCCTATTAAATCGATCTATATTTTCGAAATTTTAGAAAACTCTTTGATGCAATACCCCATGCATATTCTTTCAAATCTTTTGAAAATGCTTTAGAATCTTTTTAAATACTCTAAAATATTTCAAATCCTCTGAAACCAATTGAATATTCCTTAGAATCTTTGAAATACTCTTAAAGTTTTCAAATCCTTTCAAACCTTTGGAAATCAATTAAAAAATTTTAAAGCTCTTGAAAATGCTATACATCGTTTAAAATACCGTAAAATAATTCAAATCTTATGAGTAACATTAAATTACTGAAATCAATTTAAAAATTCCTAGGATCTTTCAAAATACTCTAAGATATTTAAAATCCTTCACAATATTTTGGAATTCCTTGAAATTTTTTTAAGTCTGCAAAACACTTGAAACTTTTTGAAGCTTACGAAAATGTCTTAATATCTTTTAAAATACTCTTGAAGTTCTCAAATCTTTTACCATTTTTTGAAATTCCTCAAAATGATTGAAATCTCTTGGAAACGCCTTGGAGTCTTTTCAAATTCCTTACATATTTATTTTGATTATTTTAAAATTACTTGAAAGTTGAAACTTTTTAAAGCTTTCGAAAATGTCTTGAAATCTTCTAAAATACTCTAAAATATTTCAAATCCTCTGAAATCAATTAAATTACTGAAATTAATTGAAAACTCCTAGGAATCTTTTAGAAAAATCGAAAATTTTTCAAGTCCTCAAAATTTTCTTAAAATTCCCTGAAACTTTTTAAATCTCTTTACAGTCAAATGAAAATTTAAAGAATAGCCTAAAATATTTCAAATCCTTTGAAATTCCTTCAAATTATTCAAATAAAAAAATTCCTTGGAGTCATTAGAAATTCCCCAAAATATTTCAAGGCCTTTCAAAACTTTGAAAATCACTTAAAACTTTTTAAAGCTTCGCAAAATGCCTTGGAATCTTTTAAATTACTCTAGAATATTGCAAATCCTCTGAAATCAATTAAAGTACTGAAATCAAATGAAAAATCCTTGGAATCTTCAAGAAACCTCTAAAAGTTTTCAAATTCTTTACATTTTTTTGAAATTCCTTCAAATTGTTGAAATCTTTTGGAAATACCTTGGCTTCTTTTGAAAAACCCTAAAATATTCCTAATCTTGAAAAATTCCTTAAAAAATCCTTTTGAATCAATTAAATTACTAAAATCGGTTGATAATTCCTTGAAATCTGTTAAAATATCCTAAAATATTCCAAACCCTTTAATATCTGTTGGCATTCATTGAAATTATTGACATCTCTTTCAAATGGTTTGGATTCTTTTCAAATGCCCTAAAATATTCCCAGTCTTTTAAAATTTCTTCAAATTATTAAAATAAATAAAAAAATCCTTGAAATCTACTGAAATTCTTTGAAATATTTTCCTACAATATATCAATTTGAAATCTTTTAGAATCAATTGAAAATTTTTTAAATCCTCTGTAATCCTATTAAGTTAGTGAAATCAATTAAAAATTCCTTGGATTTAAAAAAAATACCTTATAATCTTTGAACTTCTTTGAAATCCCTTCAAATTATCAAAATAAATTCCTTAAAGTATCGGTGTTTTTTTTAATAGGAGTGCCCATTAAGAGCGTAAAAATGCTTAATTTGAACATCTATTTAAATTATAAAATTTTGATCTGTAGACGTACACAGATCTCTGACATGCTTTTATTCAAACCGAAAAAAAATAATTATTCGAATGTGCCACTATAAGGAAATGGAGATTTCAATCCTATAGGGAAAGTAGAACCGAAACGTACACGAGTTTCACAAATGATATTTGATATGATAACTATAATTAAATAATAGTAGAAATCACAGTTACAGAGCGTAAAAATGATAATTTTGGAAATTTCTTGTTAGCGTAAAAAGTTTAAAAACAGACTACCATCACAATTGAGGTTATGGTTCATTACTCCTTTTACAGACTCTACCGTGCAACTGTTGGCAACACTGAGCCGCGCATTACCAAATACGAAAAAACACGCGTCGTATTATCGAACTCGAACTGCGATTCGATTACTATTTCCCACAGTCTCGAAAAGACCACGTTGACATGCGCATGCTTCGACTGAACGGCGCTTATTGGTTCTAGTTCGCGTCCTCATTGGGAATTCAAATACAGGCGCGTACTACAGCCAATCAACTATACTACAATCCAAACATACGCACATAAAGGCGACTCAATTAGCATCACTAATTTCAAATGCAGTACCACACACAGACACACACTACTGTTGAATATGAGCGGCCTACAGCAAGAAAACGTTACCAGCGTTACTCTCGAAAATCGTCAGAATCGAAAACGACAATATCGTTTAGAGATTTTATATAAAGGATTTATCCTTCTCGAATGATAATACGTATTTCGCGCTTGGTATCTTAACAATTTTTCTTCAATGAAACAATTAAAATAACATCTAGTTCAATAATTCTGATATTGAAATCTTTTAATTAACACAGTAAAAACTCTGGGATAAATTTTGTTGCACCTTATGTTAAGATAGGGTTCCATCTCGTTCAGAGTTGAGGTACGACACTATCGCCTATTGTTTTTGCCGCAAAACTGCAAAAGCAATTGACAGCAGGTGACGTTTCGTACCCCAAGTCCGAGGGAAACCATACCTTTTGTAGTTGCAGGGGAGCGGCGGCGAATGAGACGCACATAAACCACCGAGCGAGCTTAGGCGGCGTGACGTCGCTTATACGTGAGTGGCGCGGCCTATCCAGCGGCTTGGAGGTGGAGGGGATACAGAGATTGAAAAAAGACCGCCGATGCTACCTC
>CAKNYM010049595.1:218677-236550 GCA_932195095.1 Andricus curvator
TTGACCTATAATATTAATACATTTTATTGAAGATTAAGGAAGCTATGGTAATGCGTAATATTTGGAAATACGGTTTTTTATAATAAAACTTTTTTCTTCAATATAATTGAAAGTTGATTCAAGAATATAAAAGATTCCTTGGTTCAAGACGAATCGATTGACCTATACTATTAATATATTTTATTAAAGCCAAGGGAAGTTATGGTAATTTATATATTTTGAAAATCGGTTTTTTATAGTAAAACTTTTTTCATTGACATAATTCAAAGTTGATGCAAGAATATAAAAGATTCCTTGGATCGAGACGAATCGATTGACCTATAATATTCATACATTTTATTAAAGATTAAGGAAGCTATGTTAATGCATAATATTTGAAAATACGGTTTTTTATAGTGAAACTTTTTTCTACAATATAATTGAAAGTTGATGCAAGAATATAAAAGATTCCTTGCTTCGAGACGAATCGATTGACCTATGATATTAATATATTTTATTAAAGCCAAGGGAAATTATGGTAATTTATATATTTTGAAAATCGGATTTTTATAGTAAAACTTTTTTCATTGACATAATTCAAAGTTGATGCAAGAATATAAAAGATTCGTTGGATCGAGACGAATCGATTGACCTATAATATTAATACATTTTATTAAAGCCAAGGGAAGTTATGGTAATTTATATATTTTAAAAATCTGTTTTTTGTAGTAAAACTTTTTTCATTGACATAATTCAAAGTTGATGCAAAAAGATAAAAGATTCCCTGGATCGAGACGAATCGATTGACCTATAATATTAATATATTTTATTGAAGATTAAGGAAGCTATGGTAATGCATAATATTTGGAAATACGGTTTTTCATAGTAAAACTGTTTTCTTCAATACAATTCAAAGTTGATGCAAGAATATAAAAGATTCCTTGGGTCGAGACGAATCGATTGACCTATACTATTAATATATTTTATTGAAGCATAGGAAAGTTATGGTAATTTATATATTTTAAAAATCTGTTTTTTATATTAAAACTTTTTTCATTGACATAATTCAAAGTTGATGCAAGAATATAAAAGATTCCTTGGTTCGAGACGAATCGATTGACCTACAATATTAATAAATTTTATTCAAGATTAAGGAAGCTATGTTAATGCATAATATTTGAAAATACGGTTTTTTATAATAAAACTTTTTTCTTCAATATAATTGAAAGTTGATGCAAGAATATAAAAGATTCCTTGGTTCGAGACGAATCGATTGACCTATACTATTAATATATTTTATTAAAGCCAAGGGAAGTTATGGTAATTTATATATTTTAAAAATCTGTTTTTTATAGTAAAAATTTTTTCATTAACATAATTCAAAGTTGATGCAAGAATAGAAAAGTTGTGTTGATTCAAAACTGATCGATTGACCTACAATATTGATACATTTTATTGAAGAGTAAGGAAGCTATGTTAATGCATAATATTTGAAAATACGGTTTTTCATAGTAAAACTTTTTTCTTCAATATAATTCAAAGTTGATGCAAGAACATAAAAGATTCCTTGGTTCGAGACGAATCGATTGACCTACAATATTAATAAATTTTATTAAAGAGTAGGGAAATTATGGTAATTTATATATTTTTAAAATCGATTTTTATACTAAAAATGTTCTAATTCTCATAATTTAAAGTTGGTGTGAGAATAGAAAAGTTGTGTTGATTCAAGACGAATCGATTGACCTATAATATTAATACAGTTTATGGAAGAGTAAGGAAGCTATGCTAATGCATAATATTTGAAAATACGGTTTTCTATAGTAAAACTTTTTTCATTAGCATAATTCAAAGTTGATGCAAGAATATAAAAGATTCCTTGGTTCGAGACGAATCGATTGACCTACAATATTAATAAATTTTATTAAAGAGTAGGAAAGTTATGGTAATTTATATATTTTTAAAATCGATTTTTATACTAAAAATGTTCTAATTCTCATAATTTAAAGTTGATGCGAGAATAGAAAAGTTGTGTTGATTCAAGACGAATCGATTGACCTATAGTATTAATACATTTTATTGAAGAGTAAGGAAGCTATGGTTATGCATAATATTTGAAAACATGGTTTTTTATAGTAAATCTTTTTTCACTAACATAATTCAAAATTGATGTAAGAACGGAAAAGATTCCTTGATTCGAGGAAAATCGATTGATCTATAATATTAATACACGTTATTGAAGATTAAGGAAGTTATGCTCATTTATAATATATGAATCATCTGTTTCTAACAGAAAAACTTTTTTTTCGTCGACATAATTCAAAGTTGACGGCGCATGAATAGAAAAGATTTTTTTATCATAAATTTACAAATAGAATAATTCTGACAATTTAAAAAAAAAAAGCATAAAGCTGGCAAAGGGATAGGGTGCGACAGAACTTTTCCCTTCCCTTTTCCAGCTCGAAAAATTATAATTTCGAATACAAAATTTGATTTGTCTTTGTATTTCAAAAATCGTTTGTATTATTTTGCAATTTTGTATTTTTTGTAAATTTCTATTTTTAAATTTATCGAAATGAAGACTTTAGTTTGTATATTATTGAAAAAAATAACTAATGCTTCCTCTATGAGGAAGCAAACTGGAAGCTAACGGGAAGCAAAGTGCTCGTGAAACGAGCACCATATAATTATAAATACAAAAAAAGTGGAAACACTCGAGATCGAATTCACAGCTAGTTTCCCACTGTGACGGACAGACAGACGCCATCGTCAAAACTGGATTTTCGGCTTAAGGGGGTCTTAAAACGTGCAGATGCGTTGAAAAGCTGTGGTGTGAAATTTCTGACAATTCTAATACTTTCTCAATCCTAAATGATGATAATTGAAAAACATCGCTTGCAAGTTTCAGCGCATCTGTCAAATCGTGTGTTCCGTGTTAGATAATTTATTTGCCTCGTGCGTCGCGTTCGGTCTGTTTACTTCCCACACTTCCTTATCTTTTAAAGTTCAAGTTCCAAACATTAACAACTATAATTTTGATGATAGAACTTGGAAAATTTTTTGTTCGTGCATAGCTGATCAGCGTCCGTCCAGGGCCAGATCAGATCTTCCAGGCTAGGCAGTCTAGATAAAGCCAGACATGGGCCAGACCTGACAAACCAGACGGTAGGTTGGTCCAAGTTTTTCTTCTCTAATTTTCATGCATATCATCCGGAAATTCGTTCGAATCCACACAAAAAATTAAATTTTTTTAAAAATAATATTTAGAGCTGGCGCAAGCACCATGAAGTTTAACACGTATTTCCTAGAAGAAAAAAAGACTATATTTCATGGCTAATTGTGAAGAGAAATGTTACGTTTGAACTCGATTCACTTAATTTTTTTTTTAGATCTGTTGCGGTCATTAGAAATATTTATTTATAATTTTTATTATAAAAAATGAAGCAAGAGAGTTTATAAAGCATAACAAATGTTATGCATGATCAGTATAGGCTTCGCAACATTTTTGGGAAAAAATTTGACACTGATTGACCTGGATGATTTATTATTGACGGATGAAAAGTCTAGATGTTTTCTTCTTAGAAATAGCAATTTTTAACAAGTTGTACTTTTGCTCGTAGATGCTGAAATTAATTTTATAATTTTTTGGTTGATAAATAATAAAATTTTTAAACTTTTTTTCTTTAATTATTATGTGCTAATTTAAATGAATAACTTGGCTTCAATAAAGTACCTTTGTTTTTTTCCTTTCCTAAGGCTGTTTATACTGCCGTCCTGGTGAACAAAGTAGCTACAAACTTCATTCTAAAAATAATCCTTACGGCAAAATATGATTAGCAACTTTCTTCAACAAGACGGCAGTATACCAGATTGTTCCCAAACTTATTTGTGTCTAGTAGAATATATATGTAGAATAAAATAGAAACAATTGACAATGTAAATGACTATTTATTTAAAAACTGTTGCACAATTGAAACACGATTTAAATGACATTTTTGACACATTTTTTTAAGGTTAACATTAATTTTCGAGGTCCTGAAGAAGAAACAGGATGAGGGCGTCAACAAATCAGGATTCCAAGACAATCCGGATCCGATATTGAAGCAGAAAACTTTTGCTTTGTGTTATTGCTTCTTAATTCCCTTTTTTTCATTCGAATCACCCTTTTGGCATAAAATGCATAGAATTTACAAATCCAAGTCCAAGCTCATTTTCGAAACCACCATAAGAGTTGCTTCGATTAGGGCCCTAGAACGGAAAAATATATATGATAAACCCAAATTTCGGTTGAATGGAGATGTTCAAGAAAAAAAATTATTCAAGGAATTTATATTAGATCATGTTTAGTCAAAGTGGTTTGCAGATTTCTTCCACTGGATGTCTCAGTTCTACTCAACATCTTTACAACGAAAGACTTTACTTGAATCACAGCTCTAGTTTTTATTTTATAACAAGAAGCGCGCTCAGCTACTTTTGCAAATCAGAAAATTCCCAAGGTGCCTTGCGTATATTAATGAAACAATTAAAATAGTCAGTAGGTCAGATAGTCTGTCATACTTACACGTTGTCTTGGGTTGTATCCACGACGATTATAATATCTTGGTCTTCCATTATAACGTCTCTGCCCTTCATTATATTGATTATTACGTCTGAACCCTTCATTATATTGATTATTACGTCTGAACCCTCCATTATATTGATTATTACGTCTGTACCCTCCACTATATTGATTATTACGTCTTGAACCTCCTGAAGAATAATCGTTAAACCGCCGTCTAGGTCTAGGTCTTCTTCTTCCATTGTTGTTTCTATTTTGATTGTTATCGTATTCATCAGAATTCATTCCTCCCATTGCGTTCATTCTTCGTCCCATCATCATAGGCAGCATAAAAGGCAAGAGCTCAGGAATAATCATCGTCATTTCACTTATCATCGATGATCCTCCTGCTGCTACTGCCCCCTCTTGTCCAGCGATTCCTAATAAATAAACAAACAAAAAAATTGTTAGAATAATATACAGGGGTACTGCACATTGGTGTTGTGTAGCGAATGCAAGCCGAATTTAAAACACCCTAAACTTCACTTGTTTAAAAAATTGGTAATATCGGAGACGTATGTAAAAATATTTATAAATATGACAAATTTAAGGACAGATCTTTAAATCATTTGTGAAGAGGGATGTTTTTGGGACTCGAAGATGTCACGTGCAGGAATTGCATTATGTTAAATTATGCAAAAACTGAAGAAGAAGAAATGAAGTCTGATTTTTTGGTAAAAATCGAAAAAGTGGCTCACTGTTATAGTTGGAAAGTTTAATTCTTTATATGTTCTTGCGCAATTCTGCGCATTTGAATTATTTAGAATGTAATAAATGTACTTAATTACCAGTGAATGTCCCACAGGCAGCAAGAAGAACAGCAAGACGAGTTTTCATTTTCTTCCGATATGTTAAAATGATTCTTCTGCAATTTTACGAACGTTAACTGGTAAATGTTAAAAATACTGCTGGGTATATAATGGCCTAATTATCACTAAAATGTCTTTTCCTTTCCTAAAAACGAGAACTTCTTTCCGTTGTTTCAAAATGTACAAACTGAGTAAATTTTCAGGAAAAACACTCGTCATTGACAACATGTGTACTGAATTAATGACCATGCAATGAGTTGCTATTTCAGATGCAAAAGTCACCGATTTTAATACACGCAAGAAAATTCCAGATGTTTACTTTATATATAGGTTGCCGATGTAGTGGCGGATTTCAATCTACTAGTCTAGTCGTTTTTCAAAAACTTTATTTATTATCGAGTTTTCGCTCGGCGATCCCAAGCCTCATCAGGAATACATTATTGGAAGGAACGCTCTCTTGAACTGAACCAGTGAAATTTTCACTGCTTGAACCAGTGTTTTGAATTATTACTGGTGAACCAGTGATTTTGTGACATACTGACATAGCGCTCCACGCGGCCAAGACATGAACCTCCAGTAGTCTGGCACACGCGTGTCATCGATCGTGTCTTTGCATTTCTCGAGTGAGAACGAACTTCATCGTGTACTAGTGTTTGTGTTATAAATATTTGGGGTGACGTCATCTATGAAAAAAGTGATGCATAAGTGCAGCCCTATCCGACCGACTCGAATTTTGCATAGGAGCTCTGGCTAAAGTTTGATGTCAACCGTGAAACCAAACCAAACCATCCTGCCACTTTCTGTACTCTTCCTTTTCCCAATACATCCCCTCCCTTACGTCGTTTCCCAATCTAAATCTTGCTATTCTGGTCCATCCTCTCTCTCCCCATTCCTTCTCTAAATACTTTGGTACTCCTTCCTTTCTTATCATCTAATACCATTTATTATATTTTCATTCCTCAATCACCCTTCATCTTTCTATTAATTGTCTTTCCCTCTCCCTTTTTTCCACTTCATAGTTTTCTCCAGTCCCGTCTTCTATATCTCTAGCCTTAAAAAACCTCCCTCCTTTCTCCTTCCCATATCGTTAATTTCATCGCCTTCCCTCTCCTTTCTTCTACCTCCATGAAGTACTTTCTCGCTGACTCCCCTCCCTTTTGATCTCTCAGTTTCGTCTCAAAATGCCATGCCCTCTTTCCCGCTCTAGTACTTAATTTATCCCTTTGCGCTTCTTCTCTCACCATATATCCCGGCGTCTTCCAGTCTACCCCTAGCGTCCACCTTATATACCTTTCTAGTAAACTCTCAATCTCTTTCCTTTCTCTCTATTCCCATATCTCTGCTCCATAACCTAATACGGGCCATACCAGCGTATCAAATAACCACATTCTCCTTCTCCAATTTTGTTTGAATCTTCTTTTTCCTAGGTCTGTTTCATTACCCCTGCTGCTTTTTTGTCCTTTCTCTGATATGAGCTCTATGATCTCCATTTGTTTGCCAGGTATATCTCAAATACTTAAACTTTTGTACTTCTTCTAATTTTATTCCCTTCCATCTCCCCTTCTATTTTCCTTCTTCCCCCTTCTTTTCTAAACCTCATTATCTTTGTCTTTTCTACATTTAAATTCAAGTTTTTCCCATCTAAGTATTTCTCTAATCCTTTAATTAAGCCAGCTATCCCTTCTTCATCCTCTACCATCAACACTATATCGTCTGCGTATGGCAGTGTATATATCTTTTCGTTTTCTATCCTAACTCCTCCGCACCCCTTTCTCTTCATTTATTTTTCCATGTCTGATAATAATGTATTAAATAAAAGTGGGCTCAGAGGACATCCTTGGCTTACTCCTCTCACCACCCAGGAACTAGCTCCCACTTGTTCTGCGACCTTTACCTTGCTTTTTGTCTCTCTAAAAAATTTGTATACTCTCTTTATTAATCGTATCCACTTTTTCATCATAACTTTTTCTATCTCGCGTCGGTCTAATGATTCAAACGCCGCTTTTAAGTCCACGAACATTGCTATCATTGCCCCTTTCTCCCTTTTAATCCTCTTATTTGCTGGATAGTTCAGAACATATATATTGTCCATCACCCCAATCCCTTTTCTAAACCCTGTCTGATTTGGTGGCTCTGTCTTTTTTTCCACAACTTCTTTTTTTAACCTCTCCGATAAAACAGTCACATATACTTTATACAGTGTTGGCATTAGTGTCACTCCTCTATAATCTTTAACCTTCTCCCCTTTGACTTTCTTTACTATTGGTATCACTAATCCTTCCTTCCATAACTCTGGCCACCCCTCTTCTCTCCGTACTCTATTGCACATTATCCACGCTCATTCCTTTAATTCTGTCCTCCATATTTCCAGACTTCATTTGGAATCTCATCTATACCAGGTGCCTTTCCATCTTTCATCATCCCTAATACCTTGACTGTTTCCTACCTTGTAATGTCATCCTCCTCATCTGTTTCCCTACCATCTTTTCATCCTTTTCTAACTCTCCTCTCTGCCCTCCTAGTAATTCCACAAAATATTTTTTTCATTCTACCATCTCAATATCCTGGTTCACTTTTTTCCTTCTTCTCTCTCTATTTACCACCTTCCAAACCTCTTCTTCCGTCCTAGTCTTCTCCGCTTCTTCTTCAAACCTTTTATTTTCCTCCTCTTTTTCTGGTCACAAAACTCAGTATACTCCTTTTTTCTTCTATATTCATGTCCACTACTTGTCCCTTTTCTCAATTTTCTTAATTCCCTTCTCACTACCTTCTTCTGTTTACATTCCTCATCCCATCCACTTCTAGCCCCTCTTTTCACTAACTTCTTTTTTGCTTGTGCACTCTAATACTCTTTTTATTTCTCCTATCATTATTTCCATTTGCTTCCCCCATTTTGATATTCCTGACTTTTTCCTTAGACTGTTGTTTACCTTCCATGTATTTGAGTTTTTGTGAATCCCTTTTAGTTCTTAAAACTTTGATTTTAGAAGCAGTACAGGAAAATTGAAATACAGTAAAACCTGGATTTAGTGGTCCTCCATTTAGTGTTTCCAAGAATTGACGCCTCGTCGCAGGGATGGGTGAGAGGAGCTGTGGGGGATTGCGGTGCTCACTCAGGCGTGACAAAACAGGAGCGTTGCGGTAAGGCGCTGTGCCCTGACGACCTACCTGTGTAACTGCGTCATGAAGATTCAGTTAGAGTGAAGTAAACAATTAATCAAAGTTAACAAAATTATTTGTTTAAACAATTTATTATTATCGTTAATAAAATTCAATTTGATTTTTTTTTAATTTTCAACTATTGGTCTATTGTCCACTTGGAGTGGGTTAATAATAAATAGAATTTAGCAAAAGTAATTATTTAAACAAATTGTTATTGTTCAGAACCATCTTATTCTTTAATCATGCTAGTAAGTTGCGGTTTCTTCTGAAATTCCTCACTTTTTACCCACTTTTTACACACTTTTTACTTTGTGAAGTAAGAAATAATGCACTTTAACAAACATATTTGTTTAATCAATTTATTTTTGTTTATAACTATCTTCTCTTAGAGTAATGTAGAAAATTGTTTTTTTTTTCTGAAATCTTAAGTTTTGCTTGGACTTTTTAGTTAGGAACAAATAATAAATATGAATATTTATATTAATTTATGAAAAAAGTATCTCAGTATGTACTTCAAGGAAAATTTACATTTAATGCGATCCATATAGAAAATTTGAAGTATATTTCAAATATCTGTTTTATTTCAGAAAAATATGTTTACAAAAAAAGAAGAGATTGTTTAAAATATGAATCTCTCTTAAGTTAATTTATTATTTGTTTATAACAAAAATCGCACGCATAATTAAACAATTTTTTTAAACAATTATTTTTGGTAAATTGAATTAAATATTACCTCACTACCAATGAAAAGTGGACAAAACGTCGAACATTTCACGAAAAATCACAATTGCTAGCATTATTAAAAGATAATATTATTAAGAATGATAATAAATTTTTTAAACAATTAAGTTTGTTAACAATAATAATTTTATTTGATACCTTCCAATTAATTATCAGTTGAATAATTTCATAAAATTCAAAACTTTCATAAGTTTGTACGCCCATAAGAATTGTCTAACAACGAAAGAATATCAACATAGATAAGAAAGCAAGATACGCCTTGGACTAAAATTTTGTGATCTGATTTACATAATTCTGATAAGGCATTTTTTTGTGAAAAATTATATAAAAAATTATATTTTTTGTAGAAATTTGTATTTAAAATATCTGAAATATTGAAAATTGTTGTGAAATTTTGTCAAGAATCATATGAAAATTATATTTATATAACCTTAAAATAAGCAAGCAAAAAACTTAAAAAATAAATAGTTATTCGAAATTTTTATTTTGTATGCAAAAATATTGTTCGCCTTCAATTATAATTTTGTTGAAATTTTCCTTTTTTTTTACTAAAATATTTTTTTTGATTTGAAAATTTATTTATTTGGTTGAAAATGTATTCTTTTAAAGTTGATTTCAACTGTTTTTAATTAAAAATTAGGATTTTTTCATTGAAATAGCAATTATTACATTTCCGGTTAAAAATTCAGATCTCTTGGTTGAAAATTCACCTTTTTTGGTTGAAAATCCGAACGTTTAGTTAAAACTTATATTTTTTGTTGAAATTTTGATTGAGATACAGAAATATTTAAAAATCTTTGAAAAATTTCTTAAGAATCCTAGGAAAACTATATTTATATAACCTTAGAAATAAATAAACTTAAAACATAAATAGTTACTCGAAATTTTTATTTTGTATTACAAATTATTTTTGGTCTCAAATTATAATTTGGTTGGAATTTTCCTTTTTTCTTGTTCCTTTTTTCATTTACCTATTTTCTAAAAAAAAATCGTTGGAAATTTTCTTAAGAATCTTGGGAAAATTAAATTTATATAACCTTAAAAATAAATAAACTTAAAAAATAAATAGTTACTCAAAATTTTAATTTTGTATTAAAAATTATTTCTCGCCTCAAATTATAATTTGGTTGAAATTTTCCTTTGATCTTGAATTTTCAATCGAAGAGATTAATTTTTTTTTTAATTTTCAACCAAAAAAAAAAGATAGATTTACAACCAAAAATGGAATAGTTAAATTTTCAACAATTAATTTTCAACCAGAAAAAAAAGGAATTGAACTATTTGGTCGAAAAATTTTTTGTTTTTTTGCTTTAAATAAATTTTTTAACTGAAAATTTAAGTGTTCCACTTTTTATTATATATTTATCTTTTTTACTTGAAAATTCATCTTTTTGGTTGCAATTTTTTTTCTTTGTTGAAAATTAAACTTTTTGTTTCCAAACTCATGTATTTGTTAACATTTTTTCTGGTAGAAAATTAATCTTCTTGGTTGACAATTCAACAACTTGGTTGAAAGTAAAACTATTTTTTTTAAATCTATTTTCTGGTTGAAGATTCTTGATTTTATTAAAAAAAAATTTCGTTAAAGATTTTACTATTTTTTCCATTTTTCGATTAACATTTATCATTTTTAATTGACACTTCAACTATTTCCTTGACATTCTGTATTTTTCGGTAGAAAATTAATCTTCTTGGTTAAAAATTTATGCTTATGGTAAAAAATTCCACTATTTGGTTAAAAATTAATCTACTTTTGTTGAAAATGAAACAATTTTTCCAATAAAGTATCATATTTGGTTGAAAAATCATTGTTTTTGGTTAAACATGTATTTTTAACTGAAATTTTCTGAAAGTTTGAAAATCCCAGTTAAAGATTTATAATTTTGGTACAAATTTCAGCTCTTGGGTTGAAAATTTAACTATTTTGTGGAAATTTTTTTTTTTGTTGAAACTAAATTTTTTGGCTGAAGATTTAACTATTCCATGTTTGGTTAAAAGTTGATATTTTTAGTTGAAAAATACAGTTTCCATTTTCTGAATTCAAGTTTTTATTTCTGTTTTACTTTCTCAGAGTTTTTTCCAAGTTTAGTTTTCAGGGAGGTCAATGTCATTCTTGAAGTAACTCGCAACGAGGAATTCAATGGTGATCTTTATTTTGATCTTGACGATGACCTTCAAGTTTTTTTCAAGGTCAAATTATTTTTTTATGGAAACCCCCCTTTCTACATCAGTAATCGATAGAGCGGGAAATTTTACGTTCAAATATGTACCCAGGTCATACATAGGTACATTGTAACCTTGAAGGTCACTCCAAGGTCATAGAAGCTTTTCAAATTTTCTTCGTAATGAGCAAAGTGACTAACTTTAACAACGCGTAGTTTTTTCCATTGGAAACCCCCTTTCAAGGTTAATAAGTTAATAAAATTGATTGTTTAAACAATTTATTATCATTGTTGATAATATTCAATTTGAATAATACCAGAAAATTTCTTTTTTTCCCCTGAAATTGGTGACTATTTGTCTACTTTTCACTTTGAGTAAATTAATAATTAATTCGATTCAGCGGTTTCTTCTGAAATTGATGACTTTTTATCCAATTTTTACTTAACAAAGTAATAAGTAATGCAAGTTAACAAACATAGTTCTTTAAACAATTTATTATTGTTTCTATTTATCTTCTCTTACATAAGTGCTAATTATTAATTATTAGTTATTAGTGAGGTAATAATTAATGCAAGTTAAAAATACTTATTTAAAGAATTTATTATTATTTATAATTTATAACTGTTTATAACTATCTTCTCTTAGAGTAATTTAATCTAATAGAGTTTAAACAACTGCTGAGTTTAATCAATTATTAAGTCAATCCAAGTGAAAAATAGGCAAATAGATCAGAATTACGAAAAAAAAAGAAATCGTTCAAACAATTATTTTTGTTATCATGAATTAATTATTACTTCACCTAACTAAAAAGTGGAGAAAAAGTTAAAAATGTGAGAAAAACTGCAACTATCTGGCATTATTATAGATGAAGATAGTTGTGAACATTAATAATTTGTTTGAGAAAACTACTTTTGTTTTTAATTAATTATGAAGTCACTCCAAATGAAAAATAGACAAATAATTGCCAATTTCAGAAAAAAATTTAATTTTAACTCAGGCGAAGTGAAAAATGGACAAAAAGTTGGAAATTGCTGAAAAAACCGCATTTTCCAGAATTATTTAAAGAGAATATTATTCACAATGATAATGAATTGTTTAAACAATTATGTTTGTTGAAATTAATTAACTATTACCTCATTCTAAGGGGAAATTCAAAAAAGTAGAAAGTCGAAATTTAAAAAAAAACTTTTTTCTCAAATCATTTTTTATTCACTTTTTCAAATGAAAAGATTCCCTTAGTCACTTTTCTATCAATAAATTAACTCATGGGTTAATCGCTATTTGATTCAGATCTATACCTATTTCTGAATTGTCTTGAATTCTTTCGATATAATTATTTCAGATTATTTTCAAAGATTCCGAGAAACTTGTAATAGATTTCAATAATTTGAAGCGATTTTTAAGAGTTTAGGGTATTTTTAAAACATCTAAGGCATTTTCAAGAGCTTTTAATTTGAAATATTGTAGGGAATTTTAAAAGATTCCGAGGAATTTTTTATTAATTGGCATTTTCAAGAGCTTTGACGAATTTCAAGGGATTTCAACAGATTTTAAAGGATTTAAAATATTTGAGGTTATTTTATGTTATTTTAAAAGATTTCAAGTAATTTTTGATTGTTCTTAGTAGTTTAGTGGGATTTCAAAGAATTTGAAATATTTTAGAGAATTTTAAAAAAATCCAAGGAATTATTAATTAATTTAATTAATTTGAAGGAATTTCGAAGCGTTTGAAATATTTTAGGATTAAGAATTTTCTAGAATTTCGGAAGACATGAAACGATTTTACAGGATTTATAAGGTCTTAAAATATTTTAAAGGATTTCAAGTTATTTTATAAGATTTCCGAGGATTTCACTTACTTTAAGTGATTTTAAAACTCTCAATGTATTTTAATACATTTTCCAGGATTTCAGGAAATATCATCATAGAATTTCACAGGGATTTTATAATATTTTAGTGGATAAAAAATGTGTTCACGAGAAGTGAGGTAATTTATAGGATTTCAAAATATTTTAGGAAATCCTGAAAGATTCCAAGGAATTTTTAATTTATTTTAATAATTTTAAGAGATTTAATAACATTTTAGTGGATTTTAAAGAATTTATTCAAGAAAAGTGAGTTATTTCATAGGGTTTTAAGGATTTGAAGAGATTTAAAATTATTTTTTGGATTTAACCCGGAATTCTTATTAATTTATCCTGAATTCTTTGAAATTCTTTTGAATTTTTTAATTCATTTGAATTCTTCTAAATTTACTTAATTTTACATAATTCAATTGATTTTTTAAAAGTTTTTATATAATTGGTTCTGCAGATTAATTGATAAAATGACCCAAGGATTTGAAATATTTTAAGGTATTTTTAAAATTCCTTGGCATTTTCTAGAGCTTTAAAAAATTTCAAATGATTTTAAGGGATTAGAAATATTCTAGGTTTTTTTAAAAGATTATAAAGAAATTGTTAATTGATTTCAGTAATTTAATAGGATTTGAAATATTTTAGGGTATTTCTAAAGATTCCCATGCATTTTCAAGAGCTTTAAAAAGTTTCAAGGAATTTCAAAAGATTCAAAGGATTGGAAATATTTTAGGAAGTTTTAACGATTCCCAGTAATTTTATTAAAAAGTACCCTATATGCGTGACGAAAAGTACCCTTTGGTCCCTATATGAGACTATATGGGACTATGAGGCCTGCATATGTGATATTCTTTTGGCAGAAACCCTGTAATTTGGTGACCAAAAAAAACCTTCTAAATGCTGAATATCAAGTGACCTTCGGCACGCTTTTAAAATGTTGAAAAAGTGCAAAAAAATTAGTTTCTGAAAATTGCTCGTCACGGGTTGTTTCATAATACATTTATGGAACGGAGAAACATGGGTGTTTCATATCGACAGATACGTTTTCAACGCTTGCTCCTATTTATGGAACAGAGGAACATTTGCAATAAAATGTGTTTTTATTATATTAATATCGCTGATGTTATTATTATATAATACTTCAACTTTGAGTAAAACAAATTAATTGAAGAAAAAAAAGGATTTTCAAGAAAATAGTTTAATTTTCAATCAAAGGGAGAAATTTTCAAATAAAATGAGGAATCTTCAACTGGAATAATTGAATTGTAAACCAAACAGATACATTTTCAAACTAAAATGATGAATCTCTAACTGGAATTGTTGAATTTCTAACCAAAAAGATGAATATTTAACAACACAGTTAAACAAAAGTTTAACAAAATAGTTAAATTTTCAACTGGAATAGTTCAATTTTCCGTTAGAAAAATTGATTTTCAACAAGGTAAATAAATTTTCAATCAGAGATGAATTTTTAATTAAAATGATGAATCTTCAACGAAACAAATTATTTTTTAACAAAAGAGTTACACTTTTAACGAAGGAGTTGCATTTTCAACTAAAAAAGATGAATTAAAAATGAATTAAATGTGAATCTTCAAAAAAAAAAATTATTTCTTAACCCTCCGTTAGACGCAACCGGCCTGACAGGCCACCTCAAGCTGTTTTCGCTCATCTCTCGTACTACAGAGCGCACAGGGGCTTGACCTTCTTAGTATTCGTTAATCAATATAAGTTCCCTGCACCCGAGCGGACGAAGTCGCCAACAAATTAACAAAAAGAGAAGCTTTCATAATTGAAACTTGAAATTTTACTCTCAGGGGTTTTTGGATTGCCAACAAGGAATTTGATGTCAATTCCAAACAAGCAAAAGGCGGTTTCAATATGGCGGACACTTGTATGAACAGGTTTTTCGATTTCGATGACAATCGTCACACTGGAGTCCCATGAGTCGATGATAATATATTTGTCGTCATTTTTACAAAAAACATAATGGCGGATGCAATATGGCTGACAGCATTTTCGAAAACTTATCTCATTCCAACGAAAATCAGTACACGAAGCTTTTTTGAGTCACCAATAAAGTGTTATTTATTCCGTAGGGAAAATTCATAACAAGAGGTGCAATTCAAAAAACGCAAATTCGGTGATTCTGCCTTTCAATAGTCGCCATATTGGATCCAACATTTCAAGTTTTGCAATTCTAACGTCAGAATCGTAATGAGTGATCCCAAAAACCCCCGTACATCAAGTTTCAGACGAGTTGAAAAAAAATCGCTAATTCTGCGATTCTGTCTTTCAATAGTCGCCATATTGGATCCGCCATTTTGAATTTTGCAATTTCAACATCAGAATCGTAATCAGCGACCCCAAAAACCTTAAGATAACTGTCTATAACAATTATTTCTGATGTGCTTCTCGAATGAATACAGGTGGCCTGTCAGGCACATTGCGTCTAAACTAGGAAGTTTTAGGGTTGCGTCTAACGGAGGGTTAACGAAGTGATTCTACCAAATATTTCAAACAAATGAGTTGAATTCTCAAGCAATGAAGATTAATTTGGAACAAAACGCAGTTGCATTTCCATGAAAAAAAAGAAATTCAAAAACGTTAATAAATTTTTTTATTCAATAATTATTTTTCAATTGAACATGTTTTTAGTTTAGGTGCTCTTTCCAACAAAGTACTTCTTTTTAATTGAAGGTTTTTAAATAAATTATAAATGCACTTATTAAACTTCAGTTTTAATGGAAAAATGATTCTAATCTATCATTTTTTCGGTCCAAAAAATATCAACTACAAAATTAATCAATATGAGTCAATAAAATTAGTGAATAATAATCAAAATAAATACCGTCGATGGAATCCAAAACTTTCGATTCTTCTTTTAGTAGAACGCCGTGTGTTTCCGGTATGTGCTCATGTAGGTTTGAAATTTGTTGAAAAGTTGAATCACATAGAGGGCACTTTAATGAAGGAAGTTTGTTATCTTCAGAATTATGAGCGGCTCGCATATGTCTACTTAGATTTCTTTTGTTCGTGAACTTATTATCACAAACTTCGCATTGCTCGCTTTGGATGTAACTCTCCGTCTGGCCGTGTGAAATTCTTCGATGCACCTCTTCATTATGCTTGTAGAGAGACTTCAGGTTTGGAAACTTTTCATCACACCTGGGAAATGAAAATTCAAATTAGAGATTTGTTAAAAAAATTATAAACGTGCAAAATAAGATGTAGAAAACGGCAATTTCATAATCTAAAAAGTGCACAATGAACCTTAATTCTAACACCAGAATCTGAAGTAAGCAAAAAAAATTATATGCGTGCAAAGAATAGCAATTTCTATAAGTCTTCGAAATTGGAATATGCAAAAAACAAAATCACATTATATTTTAGCCTTCCAATACTTACGAGGCATGTTTGTATGCATTTTTTTTTGCTTTTTGTCAAAACAGCAGACGAAGCAGTATACAAACTTCACCTATTTTGGGAAAACCAATGTTATGAAGTTGCTCATAATTTATGTATATGTTTAATATTACGACTCTACTTACACGAAGCATGTTCCAGCCTCTGCTTTATGTACATTGTCAATATGTTTCGATAAACTTGCGTACACGGAAAAAATTTATCCGTGAAGAAGTCACGAACTTGTAGCTAGGTCTCGGATACGAGATAAAAAAATGAAACATTAAATCCTTATTTCTATGAGAAATATATGGATAAATTTCGAAGTTTCTTACGAACAGTTCGAATTTCCTACGAACAGTTCCTGAAAATTTCAGACTGAAATAAAAAGAGGAAAAATTTTATTTGTGCGATTTAATTTTATATTAATTTATAAATTCGCAACTCAGAAGATTCGAACCCTCCAGACTGCTGACTCACCAGTTTCTAAACACATAAACCAGGAGTGCGTAAACACGCGCAGCCATCGAGGCCAAACAAAATAGGTATTATAAAACTTCTAGCCACTCATCCGACGAGCTCGAGGCACGCATACGAGCGCACACACGCACCGCGCGTGTGTGCGTGGGCCACGTACAGCGAGACTTAGTTTCGAGTTCCCAGATTCGTCAGGCAAGCTCGTGAGTGCTCTGAGAATCTTTTCCCAATCATTCGTAATATTTTTGTAATTATTCACGTAAAAAAAAGTGATGAACCGTTTTAGAATTTTCACATCGAGTTCGTCAATCTTTCTCAAAGTTCGTAGGTTATTTACGAAAATACATAAATATCCGATGAATTTTTCTCATATCCGAGACCTAGCTACTAGTTCGTGACTTTTTTACGGATAAATTTTTTCCGTGTAGTCACCAAAGTCTTTATTGCAGGAAGGGCACAACAATTCACCGCGTTTTTTTTTCCAACCAGAGCACTTTTTTGTAATTCCTGTTTAAATTGATTTTCGTGGAAAATGTTAATTTACAAATAATGCACAATTTATATGGTACTTGCTCCGTTTCCTCTTCGCACACTTCCATTGCTTCCATTCCATCCATTGTCAACAATTTCAGACAGATCTTAAAAAAGACTTGATTGGCCAATCAAGTTCAACCAGCCCACACC
>CAKNYM010049595.1:241550-287913 GCA_932195095.1 Andricus curvator
GTATCTGCCTTCGATCTCTCTAGTAGCTTAGTGGTAAGAGCACCCGATCGGCAATCGGAAGACCTGCGTTCGATTCCCAGCGGAGCGAAGGAGAAAGATCTTTTTTCGGAAAATAAAAATTTTAATTTAATTCAAATTTTACCGCTCATGCGCGATCGCCTGTCCTCGGATTTGTATTTTTTCCCAGATGAGAGCGCCACATGTGGCAAATTGAGGAATTACGATTCCTATAGTAGCAGACGGCAATTTAGTTACAAATGTTCTCTGAAGAGGCGCTCTCATCTGGGAAGAAATCTCGTTATGGAGAAAATCGGAGGAAAGGCGATCGCCAAATGGCGCCAGGTGAAATACATGGTGTGCGGTCTCCTTGTAGTACTTCGTGGTTCAAAAAGATAAAATAGAATTTTTCACCTGATTGGACAATAACGAAGGTTACTTGAAAGGTAATTATTTCATTGTGATAAAGAGGTTAGAATTTTAATAAAATTCATGATATCTAGAAAAAGATTTTTAAAAAGGGAGCAATGGTACAATGTACCATGCAAACCCGAGTAAACCAAGTACTGAAACAGTGTTGCCGTTGGGTCAGAATAAAAATCAGGAGCTTTTTATCATGAGATTTGAAAAAAAGCAGGAGATCGAGAAAATTAAATATTATCACGATAATGATGTAAAATATTGTTTATTGTTCAATTTTTATCAAATATATGTGAAATTACATAAAAAATTGTTTTTTTTTTAATTTAATAAGGCTGATATTACAAAGAAATGAACCAACAAGGAAATCAGTGCTCTCAAAGTTGGTTCTCCGCGCACACAGCGCGCGCTGACTTCCCGCTGGAGAATTGCTGTCATTGGTCAAAATTTAGCGCGCAAGTCAAAATCGAATTAATTTAATTCGATTTTTAATCACGCGCCAGATTACAGCCACCTTTGGGAGCACTGAATACTGAATGGAAAACTAGATGGCGCATCTTTTTGCTCTTTTTGCCGGGAAAATTCAAATTCCATTAGCATGAATCTTTACCCTACATTATTTTTTAAAATCATATTACATATTATAATAATTATGTCAATGAATTTTAGCGAATATTTTTATATGTAAATAGTGTTTATTGAAATAATGGAGATATTTATTGTCTTTTTCATTTTTTAATTTCGAAGATATTATAAGAATATATAACATGATATACAATTGAATTAAGAAAATACTGTTTTTGAGGAATCATCTATTTATTGAAGAATTAATAAATTATTATCGCTGTCCTTCACATTTCTTTATTTTTAACGCAGGCACTTGTTCTCCTTATTAAATTCTTATATAATTAAATATTCATTTCTTTTAAATATTTCTTCTATACAATAATATCATAACCGCAACTTTCATTCTATATTTTAAATCTTTTACCATCTTGAGTAAACGTTTCTCAATAGGAAAATTATAACATTCGTTATTGCCAATCAACGCTTTTGTATGAAGCAAACCACAGGTTGTTTCCGCCTGTAATCTGTTACGATGTTTTGGTTTGATCAAGCTTAAATGCGAAAATATTCGTTCGCAAGCAGCACTGGAATGAGGAAGTGAAAGTAAGCTTCCAATGAAAGTAGTTAACCGAGGATAGATTTGTACTCCATCCTGCTTTAGATTCTCTATTTTATTCCAAAAGGATTCAACTGTAATTTCTTTTTCTCTATCCATCAACTGAAGAACTTCGTCGTTACGCAGTAATCTCCATTCAGTATCCAGAGCTTGCAAGTCTTCTTCGCTGATTAGATTTGGAAAGAATGTCGCGAGTGGCACAATTGATTCTTTTTTTCGACTCAACATGACCATTGGATCCAAAAATTGGAAGTTCTGGTGAACAGGATTGTTACAATCGAATCTTTTCAAGATGCTCGTGACAGCTTGAATTAAAAAATCTAGGCATTTCAAGCGGAATTGTTGAATCACAGTTGGATCAATGTTTTGCTCCAGAATTCGTTTTGCTACTTTTGCACCGAGATACATACTTTCCAACTGCTTGAAACATCTGGGATTCTTCCCTACCGGAAATATAGATTATTTCTAGATACTTTCTAGACTCTGCTCCTCTAGCGAACGTCTAGGGCAATTTTATGATGGTCGCCTTGTCTAGGGTTCGTCTAGAGTTCATCTAGCAGCGTCTAGTAAGTTTTATCTGCGACCCCTTTTGAGTCTAGCATTCGTCTAGTATCATCTAGAAAGGGGTCAATTCTAGATGATGCGTTCCTAGACGATCGCATCTAGAAATCGTCTAGAATTTCGGTAGGGTTGTACTGGATGCGACAGAATTCAACTTCCAAATATTCTTCACGCATATGCAAATCCATGAATGTTTTGCAGGTTTTTTCTATATTGGATTTAATCTTGGATATTCCGACTGCATCAATTTGTTCAAGTTGTTGAATATCGCTAGAACAAATTCTAAAAACATTAAGTAGAGCAATGTTGACTCATCATTCATATTCGCCATTATCTCATTACACTTTTCTGCCGCTACTTTGTTTTTTTTTCCAATAGACCGTCAATAAAAAATATCTTTAAAGCTGGATATTGCTGAACTAGTCGCTTAGCTATCATCTCTAATGAAAACCATCTCGTATCTACGAGACGTATTATTCTGTTTTCAGGTATCTCTTCGAATAATAGCTGGAATTCTTTGAAGTCTGAGATTCTAGAGAAACTGCTTTTGAAATAATAATAAATCTCGCGACATAATAATTCAGGCGCATCTGGCAACTTTTCACACGCTTCTGAGGCACTGAGATTAAAATAATGACAGATACATTTTATTATGAACAGATCGGGTATATATTTTTTTAAAAAAGGTGCAACAGACTGATTAGACCCCGTCATTACGTTGGCGCCATCAGCAGCGACTCCGATCAAATTCCGAAGATAAGGCACATTATTCTCTTTAAAAGTATTTACTACAGCTGCATGTAGAGAAGTAGCATCACATTTTGGAACTGGTATTAAATCATAGAAAAGATCTTTTATCGAGTTATCAACTTTGGCACGAACAATTATTGCCAAACTTTTCGTAGCACTCGCATCAGTTCCTTCGTCAAAAAGAATTGAGATCTTCTTTTCTCGTAAAATGTCATTGATATTTTCTTTATTAAATTTCGCTGTAATTGTGTTGATAATTGCTGTGATTTTCGTTCTGGCGCTCTTCAAACGTTTGGCAATTTCCGAATCTGTAAACATGTCGCGAAAAAGGTTAGGCAAATGGTCGCTAACTCTGATAGCGATATTATGTTCAGCAATAAATGCTGAATATCTGATCAATGCGTGGTTAACTTTATCATTAATCACGTTACTCTGCTCCACATTTGGAATGTCTTCAAATTTTAGCTGCGTACGTACATCCTTCTTGTTAGCTTGGTGCTTTTTCGTTTCGACATGGCGTTCTATAACACCTTTTCCAGCTCCTACATTTATGTCCTTCTCACAAGTTTGACAGAGAGGTCCAATGAAAAGTTTCATACACGTGAAAAAATGGTGAAGTTTTATGTGAAACATTTGAAAGTTACAAAGTTTAGCAAATCCATCCCTTTTTGTATTATAAACATTCATCCTAACCCTGGTTTCCACGAGATTCAAATGGAAACCAGGGTTGGATCAATACCAAATTCCATCAATCAGAAAGCAGAATGGATGTCATGTGTTACAGGCTTTAGATGAGGGGATTGCTTTAGGGTGTCGATCCATGTGGGCTCAAAACGACAAGTGTAAAATAAACAGCCAATTACGGAAAACCTTTAGAATGTCAATGTTGCCGATGAAAAAGTAAGTCCACTCCAAAGATATTATACACCATCTTTGGAGTTGACTTATTTTTTCATCCGACAATAAAAAAGCAGGAGATTTCAACAGAAAATCAGGAGATCATGAGACTCATTCAAAAAGCAGGAGATATCCTGTAAAATCAGGAGCATCGGCAACACTGTACTGAAAGGATCGAGCATGTTGATTCAAAAGGAAGAAGTTTAGGCGCTAAATTGAAATTTGTCTTCAAAAATTTTTTTTTAAAGAGGTAAAATCCCATTAACAAACTTTATC
Organism: Andricus curvator; assembly: GCA_932195095.1. Classification (NCBI taxonomy): domain Eukaryota; kingdom Metazoa; phylum Arthropoda; class Insecta; order Hymenoptera; family Cynipidae; genus Andricus; species Andricus curvator. The sequence continues at coordinate 245,635 of CAKNYM010049595.1, forward strand.
TAAAATCATATGATAAGCAGAACTATAAAATTTCAAATCAGTAATATTGCTCAAAGCATTGCTATTCTCATTTTTAATGTACATAATCTCGACAAAGGTTCTTTTAAAATAATTTGACTCTTGGTGTAGTATTTTAATGTCATTCCATTTAATATAATTTGAATTTCCATTATGAACGAAGTGAATGTATCTAGCAGTTTCTTTATGGTTTTCAGTACAGTGCTTCATATTTCTGAAATGCTCATTTCATATAGTCTCTAGCGATCTTTTAGTTTGTCCAATATAGGACATGCAACAAGAACAATCCAGTTTATAAACAACATTACACTGTTCGAATTTTTTCAATGGTTCTTTCCCAAATTTTATAAAACGGTCAAATTTTTAATCAATTCTGAAAATAGTATTAATATTAAAGTTAGAAAAAAGTCTACCAATTGGATAAGATAAATCTGGATAAAAGTTAGAAGAGACACATTTTTTCTTTTGATTATTATTTGTTAAATATAACTCGGAAGGAGGTTTTTTAATATTAATTTGAAAAAGTCTTATTTTGATCTGTTTTTCAATAAAAAGTTTAGGATAACTATTGTAATTTAATATTTTTTTAACTAAAATTAAATTCTCATGGTGAAAAGATTCATCGGAGAGAAGAATAGCAGAATCAACTAAATTCTTCTCAATACCAATCTTTTGGTGAGAGATAAACGTTTATATTTCAGCCTGCTGGCCTTAATAAATATACTTGCTTACACTTCCATTTTTTACAGAATTTTCTTAAAACTAACCCTTAAAACTAAAATCCTTCCACACCTTATCTCTAACTCCGCTCGCTCTTATTGTCTGGCCTTCCTCGCTTCGCCTCGCCTCGCACGCATGTCCCTACTTTCTCGCTTTGCCTCGCATTACCAAACTCTGCCTCCGCGGCTAGTACCTGATACTTATCTACTATTTACAATATTTACATTTACTTATATTTACTTCCTCCTCTATTTACAATCTTTCCTTCTCCATTCCTATTCCTCCTTCCTTCCCTTCTTTTCCATCTTACCCAAGACTTCCTTCACCCATGCTACTGCCCCTTTGTCCCCCCTTTCATGCATCAATACCTCCATGCTCATCCCACTACTTTCCACCTCTACGCACTCCTCCAACCAGTGCTCCACTCTTGCTTCCCCCTTCCCACATAGTTCACACATCCTCTTTTCCCTAGCGAGCCAGAACCTATTAAAACCCCCCATGCACCCACATCTCATCCTCGCTATAAGGTCCTGACTTCCTTTCTCTCCTTTCTCACACAAATATTGCGCTCTCGCCCTTGTCACAATCCACACATAGTTCCTATTAAACCTTGTCTCTCTGATTTTCTCTTCCCCTGCTGTCTTCTCTTTCTGCATGCCGTTTTTCTTAACCAACTCATATACCTTCCTTCCTTCCTCATGCATCCTTCTCATTTCATCCATCTGCAGTTCATTCGTTCTAAAATACCTTTCTCTTTCAACATCCATCTTTCCACCCCCTCTCCTGTTCTCCTTCTCCCACCAACACTCCTTAACCAGCCTACTTCCCCCTTCTTCCAAAAATTTCTCCTCATATGTACACGCCCGACTCTCCGCTAGAATCCCTACACTCGTTCTCCCCGTCTCCCCCCTGACAATATAATTAGGCGTGTTCCTTGCCAGCCCCAGTGTCCACTTTACATACCTCTCCTGTGTCCTATTTACCTCTTCGCTTTCCTTCCACCCCCACACCTCTACTCCATACAATAGCACACTCATCACTAGTGAGTCAAACAGTTTCATTCTCCTTCCAAAATCATCTGCGAATAACTTCTTTCCCAACCCCCACACCTGCCTCATCACCACATTTGCCCTCTTCACTCTCCCTTTTATGTGACCATCCACTCCACTATTCCTCCGAAACAAGAAGCCCAGGTACACAAACTCTTTCACCTCCTGCACCGCCTTTCCCTTCCACTTCCACTCCCCTTCCTTATCCCTTCCACCTCCTTTTCTGAACACCATAACCTTGGACTTTTCCGCATTCAGTTCTAACCTGTTCTTATCCAGGTATCTTCTCAACCTCATCATCAATTCCTTTAAGGCCTTCTCGCTTTTTTCAAACAACACTATGTCATCTGCATACACTAGTGACCAAATTCTAACTCCTCCTATCCTGACTCCTCCTACCACTCCGACCTCCAGCTTACTTTCCATATCCGCAATTAAAATCGCAAAAAGCGTTGGGCTAAGCGCACACCCTTGGGGATCCTCCATATATTACGTAAGACGTTTTTGTTTTGTTTAAATCGTTGTGTCCTTTTCAACTTCACAGCAATTTTATTCTCGTCTTCATTTAAACAAGAGAAAAACGTCTTACGTAATATATGGACGATCCCTTGTCTTAACCCCCTATCCATCCAAAATCCCTCCGAAATTCCCTGCCCTCCTCTTACCTTATCTTTGGTCTCTTCATATATCTCCCTTGCCCTCACTATCAGGCCTCTCTCCACTCCCCTTTCCTCCATCGCCTCCCACAACCTCCCCCTATCCACCGACGGAAACGCACCTTTTAGATCCACAAAAAACGCGTACACTCTCGACAACTTCTTCGCTAATTCTCTATCCACCACGTGCTGCAGAACGTAGATATTGTCGATAGTACTCCTACCTACCCTAAAGCCCGCCTGCGTCTCCGGCAATATTCCTTTTCCCTCGACACCCTTCCGCAGCCTCTCCGCCACCACCATCGCGTATACTTTATACGCCGTATTCATTAGCGTAATCCCTCTATAATTTTCCTGCCTATCCTTATCTCCCTTTTTGTACAGAGGCACTATTAACCCTTCTCTCAATCCTCGTGGGAATCCTTCCCCCCTTCCATACTTTCTTCACAGCCTCCTTCAGCCTCTCCCTAACCTCTTGTGTACTAAACAGCCATGCTTCGTTCTCTACCCCATCCAGCCCTGCTGATATTGGCTTCTTAACTTCCTTATATGTTTCTCTATCTCCTCGTCATTCAACTCCTCCATCTCTGCCTCCCCCGTTCTTCTAATCCCATCATCTCTCTTCCTTGAATCTGAGACCTGAAATGATTCTTTAAAAAACTCCCTTCACTCCTCACTCCCTATCTTCTCACTTATCCCTACTCTACGCTTCCTAAACCTATTTATTATCTTCCAGACGTCCCCCTCTGTCTTCACATTTCCTAACTCCTTCTCCAGCTCTTTCTCCTTTTCCTGTTCTTTCTTCTTACACATAAATCTAAACCCCTTCCTCATTTCTACGTACTCCTCCCTTTTCGCAGTACCCTCTTTCCACTTCTTATACTTCCTCTTCACCTTCCTTTTCATCTTTTTACATTCCCTATCCCACCACGGCTTCACCATTCCTTTCTTCTTCTTTTTGAATACCTTCTTTTGCACGCACCCTTTCACTTTCTCTTTTAAATCCTCCCATATCTCTTCTACCGTCTCTCCTTCGAAGCGTACCTTCCCTAACTGCTCCTTATACTTCTCTATCGCCTCCCTCGTCCAGCTAACCAACATGCAAGTCCCCGCAATCTTTTGGTGTATGGGATTATTTAACAAAAACTTTAAAAATCTACCAGAGTATGTACTTTTTCTAAACCAGTTCGTGATAATATCATCTGAATTTTTCCTAATCATTTTTAAATTTAAAAAACTGATATAATTCTCAGATTCAACTTCAAATGTGAATTTTAACCTTTCGTGATAAATATTAAAACAAGAAACAATGTTTGAATTTCGTCTTTTGGAACAATAAGAAATTTGTCATCCACATATCTTTAAAACGAATGGGTTTAAACCTTTAAATTTTTAAAAATGTCCAATTCGAGATCTTGTAAGACAATTTCAGCAAGAATACCTGATATCGGAGACCCCATTGGCGGAGTCCCAAATTTTTTATTGTAAAAATTATTATCAAATTGGAAACTAGTAGAATTCATAAGAAAAGAGATACCAGATTTAAAATCACTTTGAGAAATATTAGTAAAGTTTTTTATGTGGCACCATCTCTTATCGATACCGGAAAGAACCAAATCTAAAGTTATATTAGTAAATAATGAGATTACATCTAAAGACATAAAAATATGGTTATCCGGAATTTTAATTTTAATACTATTTTCTCGAAAAGTAATAGATTTTTTAACGAAGGAATTTAATTTCGGAATGAAATCAGATAAGATTTTACTCATAGTTTTAGCCAAGTAATAAGTTGGAGTGTTAATATGAGATACCACAGGTCTTAGAGAAAAATTAATTTTATGAACCTTTGGAAGGTCATACATTCTTGCTATATTGGTATTGGAAGTTATATGGGAGGATCTGAAAGAGAAGGTGAAAGGGTGTGTGCAAAAGAAGGTATTTAGAAAGAAGAAGAAATTAATGGTGAAGCCGTGGTGGGATAGGTAATGTAAAATGATGAAAAGGAAGGTGAAGAGGAAGTATAAGAAGTGGAAAGAGGGTACTGCGAAAAGGACGAAAAGTGCGTAGAAATGAGGAAGTGGTTAAGATTGATGTGTAAGAAGAAAGAACAGGAAAAGGAGAAAGAGCTGGAGGAGGAGAAAGAGCTGGAGGAGGAGTTAGAAAATGTTAAGACAGAGGGGCACGTCTGAAAGATAATAAATAGGTTTAGGAAGCGTAGAACAGGGATAAGCGAGAAGATAGGCAGTGAGGAGTGGAGGGAGTTTTTTGAAGAATCATTTCAGGGCTCGGATTCAAGGAAGGGAGATGATGGGAGTAGAAGAACGGGGGAGGCAGAGATGGAGGAGTTGAATGACGAGGAGATAGAGAAACAGATAAGGAAGTTAAGAAGGTCTAAATCAGCAGGGCTGGATGGGGTAGAGAACGAAGCATGGCTGTTTAGTACACAAGAGGTTAGGGAGAGGCTGAAGGAGGTTGTGAAGAAAGTATGGAGGGGGGAAGGATTCCCCACGAGGGTGGAGAGAAGGGTTAATAGTGCCTCTGTATGAGAAAGGAGATAGGGATAGGCAGGAAAATTATAGAGGGATTACGCTAATTAATACGGCGTATAAAGTATACGCGATGGTGGTGGCGGAGAGGCTGCGAAAGGATGTCGAGGGGAAAGGAATATTGCCGGAGACGCAGGCGGGCTTTAGGTCAGGTAGGAGTACTATCGACAATATCTACGTTCAGCAGCACATTGTGGATAGAGAATTAGCGAAGAAGGGGTCGAGAGTGTACGCGTTTTTTGTGGATCTAAAAGGCGCGTTTCCGTCGGTGGATAGGGGGAGGTTGTGGGAGGCGATGGAGGATAGGGGAGTGGAGAGAGGCCTGATCGAAAGGGTAAGGGAGATATATGAAGAGACCAAAGATAAGGTAAGATGAGGACAGGGGATTTCAGAGGGATTCTGGATGGATAGGGGGTTAAGACAAGGGTGTCCGCTTAGCCCAACGCTTTTTGCGATTTTAATTGCGGATATGGAAAGTAAGCTGGAGACCGGAGTAGTAGGAGGAGTCAGGATAGGAGGGGTTAGAATTTGGTCGCTAGCGTATGCAGATGACATAGTGTTGTTGGCAAAAAGCGAGGAGGCCTTAAAGGAAATTATGAAGAGGTTGAGAAGATACCTGGATAAGAACAGGTTAGAAGTGAATGCGAAAAGTCCAAGGTCATGTTTTTCAGAAAAGGAGGTGGAAGGGGTGAGGAAGGGGAGTGGAAGTGGAAGGGAAAGGCGGTGCAGGAGGTGAAAGAGTTTTTGTGTACCTGGGCTTCTTGTTTCGGAGGAATGGCGGAGTGAATGGTCACATAAAAGAGAGAGTGAGGAGGGCATATGTGGTGATGAGGCAGGTGTGGGGGTTGGGAAAGAAGTTATTCGCAGATGATTTTGGAAGGAAAATGAAATTGTTTGACTCACTAGTGATGAGTGTCCTATTGTATGGAGTAGAGGTGTGGGGGTGGGAGGAAAGCGAAGAGGTAAATAGGACACAGGAGAGGTATGTAAAGTGGACACTGGGGCTGGTAAGGAACACGCCCAATTATATTGTCAGGAGGGAGACGTGGAGAGCGAGTGTAGGGATTCTAGCCGGGAGTCGGGCGTGTAAATATGAGGAGAAATTTTTGGAAGAGGGGGGAAGTAAGCTGGTTAGGGAGTGTTGGTGGGAGAAGGAGAAAAGGACAGGGGGTGGGAAGATGGAGGTTGAAAGAGGAAGGTATTTTAGAACGAATGGACTGCAGATGGATGAAGTGAGAAGGATACATGAGGAAGGAAGGAAGGTATATGAGTTGGTTAAGAAAAACAGCATGGAGAGAGAGAGAAGACAGCAGGGGAAGAGAGAATAAGAGAGACAAGGTTTAATGGGAACTATGTGTGGATTAGGCCAAGGGCGAGAGCGCAATATTTGTGTGAGAAACGGGAGAAAGGAAGTCAGGAACTTATAGCGAGGATGAGATATGGGTGCATGGAGGGTTATAATAGGTTCTGCCTCGCTAGGGAAAAGAGGATGTGTGAACTATGTGGGAAGGGGGAGGCCAGAGTGGAGCACTGGTTGGAGGAGTGCGTAGCGGTGGAAAGAAGTGGGATAAGCATGGAGGTACTGATGCATGAAAGGGGGAACAAAAGGGCAGTAGCATGGGTGACGGGAGTCTTGGGTAAGGTGGAGAAGAAGAGAAGGAAGGGGAAAGAGGAATGTAGAAGGAAAAATTGTAAATAGAGGAGGAAGTAAATATAAGTAAATGTAAATATTGTAAATAGTAGATAAGTATTAGGTATCAGCCGCGGAGGCAGAGTTTGGTAATGCGAGGCAAACCGAGAAAGTGGGGACATGCGTGCGAGGCGAGGCGAAGCGTGGAAGGTAAGACGATAAGAGCGAGCGGCGTTAGAGATAAGGTGTGGAAGGATGTTAGTTTTAAGGGTTAGTTTTAAGAAAATTCTGTAAAAAAATGGAAGTGTAAGCAAGTCAATTTTTTAAGGCTAGCAGGCTGAAAAATAAACGTTTATCTATCTATATTTCATCCCAGACGTTGAAACTTTATTGAGGATTTTCAATCTTTCCTCTATCTATCTATAATATGCAGTAAATGAGAAATGTTGAGTTTCAACTCGAGTCACCTGATATTGAAGATTCTGAATAAAATTTACGAAAAGTTTTTTTTTTTCTTATGGGAAATACGTGTTAAACTTCATGGAGCTTGCGCCACCTCTAAATATCATTTTTTAAACAAAAAAACATGGATCAATTTTCGTGTGGATTTGAAGCATGATGCTCTCTCTTCTTTTTCTCTTCACTCTCTTACTGTGCAATTTCCTCAAAGCTCATGATAATTCCGCAGGAAAAATTTCAAAGTCAATCCATCAAAGTTTCACTTCTGCTGTGTGGCCCCACTGCCATACACTAATTTTATTTATTCATAACAAAATTTTACAAAATCATTTTCAGCATCTCAGTTTAGAAAAAAAAACCCTTAAAAAACGACTTATCATTCTGTTTAAAATGCTGTGAATAAATAATGGCTCGCCGTACGAGAAACCGCCCGAAGGTAAATAGTTCTATTTTCTGCCACGGATTAATAAAAATTAAAAATATCTATTATATCAATCAGGCAAGAGGGGAATACGTATCAACTCGAATGTCTGAAAAAGTATATTTTAGTTTTTAAGCTGTTATTCTTTCTTAATCAAAATTTATGAAATTTAAATAATGCTTAATGAAATTTTACAGATTCGATTAGCGAAAGGTGAGCCACTCAATATTAATAGAAAATGACTAATTCGATTAGTCAAGATATTTCTTAATTCAATAGTGGAAAGTAAGTAATTTCTTGACAAACAAAAATATTTAGGACCGTACATAATAATTTGAAGAAAGTTATAAACATGGAAAGCGAATAGAAAAATTTCATGAAATAATGCGATGGTGTAATATTCCCAACTCTAATGAAAAAATTAGAAGGTCATATTGTGAACTTGTAAACGTGCCCGTCTCCGATTTAAAAACCTTGCCTTCTTATTATTTGAACAAAGTTGAGCAACATGAAAAATTGTTATCAAAAACAACGGATCAATGGGCTATAATTTATCTATGCATATTTAGGGTCCTCATGCAATACATTTCAACAGAATTCTGTTTTGAATTTTCAAAGTTTTTTTACGATTGTACATTTTTCTACTTTTCAAAAAAGTACCTTCGTTTTTTTATTTTTCAAATTTGTTTATACTGCCGTCCTGGTAAAGAAAGTTGCTGCACTCTTCATTGCAACATAAATCCTTACGGCAAAATGTAAGTAGCAACTTTCTTCACCAAGACGGCAGTATAACACATTGCTTCTAAACTTATTTGTGTGTAGTAGAATAAAATAGAAACTATTGACAATACAAGTAATGTTTTATTTAAAACTGCTGCACAATTAAAATAGGATTCAAACAATAAAAGTTTGTAATAATAAATTTTTTGAAGGTTAACATTGATTTTCGAGGTCCTGAAGAAGAAACAGGATGAGCGCATCAACAAATCAGGATTCTTAGACAATCCGGACGCGAGATTGAAGCAGGAAACTTTTGCCATCTGTTTTTTCTTCCTAATGCCCTTTTATCATTCAAATTACCCTCTTACAGGGAAAGAACGCAGAGCACTTTCAAATCCACGTTCAAGGTCACGTTCGAAACCCCCATAAGAGTTGTGTCGATGATTGTGCTAGAACGGAAAAACATATATGAGTGAAATAAAATCTCGGTTGAATGGATATCTTCAAGAAAAAATAATTATTCAAAGAATTTATATTAGAAAAAACCTAAGGTCGATCATACTTACGTGTCGTCTTGTGTTGTATCGATACGGATAACGTTGATAAGGCCTACTGCGTCCTTCATTATAATTTCCTGACCCTGAATTATAACTTCTCTGCCCTCCGCTATAGTTATTATAGCTACCCGACCCTCCTCCATATCCAGAATTACGTCCCTGCTGTCTATCATACTCATTATAACGGTCCGGCCCTTTATTATAGTCATTATAACGCCTCGACCCGTCTGAAGAATAATTGTCATTTTCGTCATACCGATTACTTCCTCTGTTTCTGTCATTCCTATTTCCATATTGATTCATATTATTTCCATAAGGATTCATTCCTCCCATCATCGGGTTCATCATTCCTCCCATCATTGGGTTCCCTCCTCCCATCAACATAGGCAGCATCATTGGCAGAAGCATAGGAAGCATCATCATCATTTGGCTCATCAATTGCGATGATCCTCCTTCTTTTTCTCCGCCACCTCCTCCACCTCCTCCACCCTCTTGTCCAGCGATTTCTAATAAATGAACAAACAAATAAATTGTTAGAATAATCTACAGAGGTGCTACACATTGGGATTGAGTAGCGAATGCAAGCCGAATTGAAAACACCCTAAACTTCACTTGTTTAAAAAATTTGTAATAGCGGAGATTTATGTAAAAATATTGTTCAATATAGCAAATTTAGGGACAGATTTTCAAATAATTTTTAAAAAGAATCGTTTCTGGATAATAACTGTACTTAATTACCATTGAAAGCCACACAGGCAGCGAGAAGAACAACAAGAAGAGTCTTCATCTTGTTCCGATATGATGAAATGCTTCTTCTGCAATTTTACGAAAGTTAACTGGTAAATTTTAAAAATGCTGCTTTATTTATAATGTCCTATTTATGACTGAAATATCATTTCCTTATTTAAAGACGAAAGGTTCTTCCTATTATTTCAACATGTGCAAACTGAGTAGATTTTTACGAAAAACGCTTGTCATTGAAAAGTCGATTTTAATACACACAAGAAAATTCAAGAAGTTTACTTTATAATTTGTATCGTCAAAACGTTAGATCTTACAATAAATGTATGCACTGATTACGAAATTTGATTTCGAGTCACCGTGAAAAAATTGTTATTTCTCAAATATATGATTGAGGTTTTATGCAATAAAAAAAACTTTAAAGCGAGTGATTACAACTTAATAATCATTTGTTGTTACTGATACTAATACTACATATTATAAAAATTTTTAGTTTCATTTCGAAAAATATAGAGAATATCTACTATAAATTGTTATACAGTTTTTTTTATTTGATAAATTTTCCTCTAAAGTGGTAAACATGCACTTAATTTGATTGATTGTTGTTGCGTGCCAAGACTCCATGTACACATTATTTATTTTGAAACGCAACAATTTCTAACAACTTGCAATAGTTGAATGTTAACTTTGTTTACTAAAAATTAACTATTTAATTTTTGGTTTGCTAATTTATCGTTTGAATTGAAAATTCGTCTTTTTGGTGGAAATTAATCTTCTTGGTTGAAAATTCATCTTTTTGTTTTAAAATTCAACTATTCCAGTTGAAACATCATCATTGTAGTTGAAAATTCATGAGTCCGGTTGAAAACTTTTTTTTAACTGAAAATTTAACTATTCCAATTGAACATTCCATCATTTTAGTTAAAAACTTATCTCTTTGGCTGAACATTATTTTTTTTAACTGAAACTACAACTATTCAATTTTTTGTTGAAAATTTATCTTTTTTACTTGAAATTTGAAATATTTCCATTTTTTGTTGAAAATGGATGTTTTTTGTTCAAAATTCGAGTATTTGGTTGAATATCTGTCCTTTTTAGTTGAATATTTATGTAATTTGTGGAAAAATCGTCTTTTTTGGTGGGAAATCAATCTTTTTGCTTGAAAATTAATCTTTTTGTTTGAAAATTCATCTTTTCGGTTGAAAATTCAACTTTTTGGTTGAATTTTCAAGTATTTCAGTTCAGTATTTATCATTTTAGTTCAAAATTCATCTTTTTGGTTGAAACTTAAACTACCTGGTTGAAAGTTAAACTCTTTTGTTAAAAATTCATCTTTTTAGTTTAAAATTAATCTAGTCCGGATGAAGATTCATAATTATAGTTGAAAATTCATCACTTTGGTTGAATTTTTGTGTGGAAAATTAATTATTTAAACTAAAATTGTAAATGTTCCATTTTTGGTTGAAAACTTATATTTTTAAGTTCAACATACAACTATTTGATTAAAAATTTATCTATCTTATTCAAAATGCAATATTCTCACTTAAAAAGTTATAAATATGAAGCGGGTTAAAATGAATTTAATATAATACATATATTAATTATACCTAATATTAATATTAATTATACCAACGGCGATACCACGCTGGAAACACCAGTTCTCGTAAGATCACTGAAGTTAAGCATTGTTGGGCGCGGTTAGTACTTGGATGGGTGACCGTTCAGGAATACGTCGTGCTGTTGGCCCGTCGTGGGTGTGGTGGGCCCACATTGGTAGTAAATATCCACCTAGAAACACTACCCGAATCGGGTAGTGAGGCAATGAACTTTCGAGTTCGAACTGCTAATCAATGTATGTAATTATACCTAAATATACATTGAATTTTAAGTATAAGATAAAATAAAAATTTTTTTGAATTATTATTCAAACTCATAGATTTTCGAGACAAATTCAAGAGATAATTAATTTTTTTTTGTATTATTTAATTATTTTATTAATCGATGGTTCTAATATTTTTCAGAATATCTTTAATAAAATTTGTCAAAGCTTTCTAAATTAAACATATAAATTGAATCCGTAGAAACTGAAAACAAATTATTTGTTACAATCTCACGAAACTGTATACACATTGTCAGCGAATTTTTTTCAGAATTTAAATCTAAATCAAAAAACATCGCTTGCATGTTTAAGCGCTTGTCAAATCTTGTGCTTCGCTCTAGATAATTTATTTCTGTAAAAAGGAAAGATGGTTTGAAAAATAGCAATGATATTCGAGACTGATTAGTACACGGAAAAAACTAGGGTTACTATTAGAAGCGGTCCATTATCTGATAAATTATAATAAATTTAAAGGAGGTTTTTCGGGTTTCAATCGTTTGCAAAATTACGAATCTTGCCGACGTTTCGTGAACATTGCAGTTCACTTCTTCAGGGCTGACCTGAAACTGAAGTTCCAGGTTATGTTGTTCTTATATATATTCTCTACGATGCCTGTGATTGGCCAGAGCGCCCCATGGCGGGGACTGGTCGAACTTGATTGGACAATTAAGTCTTTTTTTAAAAACCCGGGAGGACGGAAAGCCAAATCGGATTGGTATTACATTCATTGTCCATATTGATGTTCTTAGGGTGTTTTATGATTTCGATTGCTTCTCTATGTTTTCTTGGAAACATTTTGTACGTTTTTGCGATGACGGTTGTTTTGTCAAATAAAATGCTATGTCCTGTTTCGATATGATGCTCAGCTGGTGCTGATTGCGTGAAATGTTTTAACCTGACTTCACTCTCATGTTCTTTTACACGTTGGCTCACCGCGCTCCCGGTTTCTCCAATATAGACTTTGCCACAAGAGCAAGAGATTTGATATACTCCCGGATCACTGAAAGGTTCCTTTTTATCGTTAGGGTTGTTTCAAAGTTGTCCTATTTTCGCAGGTGGTTTAAATATGGTTTGGATGTTGTGTTTGTCGAGAATTCTTCCTGTTTGTTCTGTGATACCTTGAATGTAGGGTAGGATAGTGGTCGTTTTTCTCTCTCTTTCTTTAGTAGGTTGTGTTGACTTGTTTTTTTGAGTGTATTTTCTTATTGCTTTATCAATTTGTTTGTTTGAAAAAAAAGGATTGATACGTATTGGGGCGAATTAACATTTTTTAATGCGCGTGAATCCCGTTTTCTGATTCGTTTAAACGCATTGAGACGCATTCAGATGAATTGAGACAGCGCGAATTGAATGCGTGTGAATTCATATGAATGCGTGGTCAAGGTCAATTGGAACAAAAATTTACTAAACATTTACAATAAATTCTATATGCCCCGCACGTTGGTTTTCCTGTTACGGATTAAATTGTATAAATCAACACTTTCTGAAATTCGCCGTGACGCATTGGGGCGAATTCAAGTGCGTATTTTACTCTCGCGAATTCAGACGCATTGACCAATGTTAAGGCGTTTGCGTGCTGACGCATTGAAGTGAATTCGCTGACTTTAGTCTTTGGCACTATATTTGTACAGATAGAAAGATTCAAAATTGAAGTACCGTCTTCACGAATTTACATGCATTGACACATAGGTCCAGTGCATCATTGTCGCAAAGCGGGATTTGCAGGGTTTTTTTTGTTTTGTATTAGAATTTGTTCAACATTTTGTAATTCTTTTTGTAAGTTATCGTTATCTGTTATGGAGTCAGCTTTGAATACAAGGGAGTTGATGACCTATTGATTATGAGATGGGTGGTGGTGGCAGGAGGCATGTAGGTATCTGTTTGTATGAGTGGATTTTCTGTAAACTTCATGTCCTAATGTGTTATCAGACCTTTTGTAAACTAGTACGTCCAAGAAAGGCAATTTTCCGTTTTGTTCCATTTTCGTGGTGAACTGGATATTAGAGTGTAATTGATTGATAAAATCGAAGAACTTGTGTAGTTGATCAAGTCCATGTCTCCAGATGACAAAAGTGTCATCAACGTAACGGTACCAAAATTCCGGTCTAAGCTTGGATTGGTTAAAGATTTTAGTTTCTAGATTTTTCATGAAGATGTTGGCTATTACAGGTGAGATTGGAGAGCAAATTGCTATATTTGAAGACAGTTTTTTATACTGGAAAGCAAGTGTAAGAAACCAGCGGGTTCCTTTTTTCATGGGATCGTCCTCGTCTTTCTTGAAGGACATGCTGAGGAAAGACGATGACGATCCCATGCAAAAAAGGCACCCCGCTGGTTTCTTACACTTGCTTTTCAGTAGAAAAAAACTGTCTTCAAATATCGCAATTTGCACGAAAAGAAAAAGAAACACCTACTTCTTTCAAATTGTAAATAATTACAAATAGTTAAACCAACTACCTCTAATTTAAATCTCTTCATTATCTTCATTAGAACCAAAGATAGTATAGCTGTATATTTATGTACAAAAAATGAACAATTTGTTATATTCTCCAAATTTTTAAACGGCAGTTTGTTTAGAAATGTTTAAAGTACCACCTTGAATTTTTTTAGAGTTTTCCTATTTTTTTCGATAAAAAACTATGTTCCAAAGTTCACTGTCTTTAAAAGTTATCAAATTTCCCTACTTCTTAACAGAATTTATTGTCTGTAAGGTATACAAATTTTTTTGGCATATTCGTTTCAGGCTTATTAATGTACACAATTTGACCTTCAAAATGATCCTTCATTCATTGAGCTACCATTTTTTCTTCACTTACTATTTTAACGTCAAAGCCAGAGGACTCGAATTTTCTCGCCGATAGTAGTCACCTTTCTGAAATATATGAAACAATACCCTTACCAGATTCATATCTTGTATATTTTAGAAAATTTGTACAGAAAAATATAAAAAAGCCATGAGAATCGGCTAAAATAGCACTTATTTTAACAGACTACAAAAAATGTTTTGAAGACATTTCTTCTTAGTTTAGAAATAATCATTAAAAAGTATAGTGAGCTTCAAAGCGGAGAAAAATTAGTTTTCGTCTCTAAAATTAGAGAAACGTAATTTTCTTGGTTGATATCAAGTCTAAAATAAGCTGGTAAGTTAAATTTTATTTTTGCAGTTTTATCTAAAATATCCTTGGGATACGTCATATATATAAGAAATCATTTGAATGTTTCAACCGTGCTAAAATTATTGTTATTTTCATGAATTCCTGTTTATTAAGGAAGCACTGTAAACAGGAAAATAAGTATTCCTTATTTTCTTTAAGAGATTAACTAAATGTATTTTTCAAAAATTTATACATCAATCTGAAGCATGATCACAAGGTCATATGATGAATATTTATTACTAACAATGAGCAGTGTTTACTCTCTGAGATTACAAGTCTTCCTATTTAGTAGTTTTAATGTTCCAATAAGTTAATAAATTTACATCATTGATGGATAAAACTGGCTTTGATGTGCTGCATTTTCGATATTCCAATTTAATTGTCATTGTTATAAACCAATTTAATCATAGCGCATTTCTGAACATAGAAATTTTTTATTTTCTATGGAATAATTTTTTTTCATCTGCAGGATAATAACTTGACACAAGATTTGCCGTTCAAAAATAATTCATAGTGCTATAAACAATTATTACAAACAAATTTACTTTAGTGCACCTTTCTGAATTTATATTCCCCCCAAGAAAAGACTACTGATTCTACACCCCAGCGGCTGCGCCCGTCTTACATAATATCAGTACTAGTATTCGCCTACATTATTTTTTTGGTTAACTTAATTTTCTAAATTTAAATTTTTCTGTAGTACACAAGGAAAATCACAGTAAAACCCGTGTATGGTACTTCTTATTATTAAATTTTGCAAAGATAGTGTAATTATCCACCAAGCCTAGAACTCGCGTCCTGCCGGCGCTGAGGTTTAGGGTCAAACGTGCTAACCACTAAACAACAGATCATAGGAAAAAGACTGAAATAAATTTTGTTGCACCTAATTCTAAGATGGGGTTCCATCTCGCTCGGAGTTGGGGTACGAAACTACCGTCTGTTGTTTTTGCCGCACAACTGCAAAAACAATTGACAGCAGAAGACGTTTCCTACCCCAAGTCCCAGGGAAAAGATACCTTGTGTAAATGGTATAAGTCACACTACCAATGTTAATTTTTGTTGCAGGGAAATGGTACCCTGAAATTAGCGCTAGACGCACACTTTGTTTTTTCTGTGATGCCGGTTTCAAATGATTAATTGTACTTGTCAGCGTCTTCCTGATGTTCCTCCTGCATGACGTTGGTATTCTTCATTATATTTATCATTGTATAGTTCCTTAGTTTCTGTAAGGCCAGTTTTAAATGTTGTAGATGCTTTTTCATATCCTCTTGCAGATTCTTCGAACGGCTTTGTCCTAGAGTATGCATATTCGCTTGCTGCATCGTTTGCTTTTGGATTCGCTTGATGGTTACGTTTGTGAAACTCAGAATGCGCCTCATCATGCGCGCGAACATATCGCAAGCTACGACTCACACCCAATTTTTCAATGTCAGGAAAGGTCAGAGTATACCACCGTTGATGATCTGTGTTAAATACGGCCAATACATATGGTTGGTTAAACAAAATACCTAGTGGTTCAATATCATCTCCATTTTTCAACCATGCAAAGATGACATGACCCCTCATTAGGTAATGAGTTGGAGGTGGTTTAACCAGTGGGTGATCATTGAGCATTTCGAATCTAGAGGTGGCTTCAATATGAGAATATTCTATTATTTCAATATCAGGAAAATGGACACCGTTGGATTCCGGAAATAATTTGAATAAATCAATTTGTTTTGCAATTCCAAGCGCAAGTTCAGGATCAAGTGGGTCTGGTTGTGAACTTATTAATTCTGTAAGAAAACATAGAAGTAGGTTAATTTAAATATTTATGATAGATATTATATGTATTTTAGCATATTCCGCTGGTTAAAAATGTATTAGACTCGTGTAGATTTTGCACCAATTTTTCAAATGACTAAGGACTATTGATCTCACTACACGAGCTCATGCAGTGACTATTCAATTAGTTCAGCAACCAAGAAAATGGTTTTCCCAAATAATAAAATAACATGACCATATTTTACGAATTAAATACTTGGCTCAACTAACCAGTTTTTCAGTGCTGCATGACAATTTATCTTAAAACGAATTAAAATCAAACAAATTTGAAGTCTTTAGGAAAGTTGCAATTTTTTTTTGCCCTGAATTTTCAAAACAGCGTAACTAATGAATATTCTGATACTTCTAGTATACAGGTTCTGTTCCATAAGTAGTAGGATTGACTTTCTATAGCCCAAGCGGAGCAAAAGAGGTAGTCTTTTAGTGACACGATGGGTAGGGGAAGGTATGTCTGGAACCAAACGCATGCTTGAACAGTCGCCTCTGAGCATTTGCGGAGTAAATATCGCGCAGGAAGTAAACCCTTTTTGTACACGGAAAAAAATAATCGCTTACATTTTAAGTGACTATTTTATAACTCCTGGATAGAGAGAAAAGTCTGGTGAGATTTGAGCGAATTTTATTAAATAGTAGAAGAAAAGTCAATTAATTTTTCAAAACAGAGTCACTGGAAAAAGTCTACTAATTCTTATGAAAAAGCATTTCAAAAACCAAGCGATCCTTTCTGATAAATAATAAACATTTCTCTAGAGTTTAAGTGAGAGTCAAATAATTTTAAAGAAATGGGATTCAAGAAAATAGTTTATTAATTATATTAGAGAGTGTATTAGATTTTATTTGATGGTAAACGACTTTTTATATAACTTGTGAAAAAGAATTTAAGAAATGAGTCATGGAAGAATTGAGAATACGGGCTTATAGAATTCCGTTGACCAGTCACTGAAAAGTATAAAATGCGCAGTGGACGTTTTTCCGTAGCACTGCGCACGTTGCGCGTTTTGCCCGTCGTGCGTGTGTTTGTATGCTTGCGAGCGCTTGTTACTTGTTAGCCATCGTGTGATGTGAAGTTATGCTGAACTGCTGAATCTGAAGCATCTAAAAGCTTGTGCAAAAAGAGAATATTTCTTATTCGTAAGTATATTTATATTCATTGAATGAATAGGATGATATAGTCGTATAGTACAGTAGCATGAGTATAGTGATTGTATGTATATACTCATGCCAATAACATGAATAGAGGTTAGGTTTCTGTTTTCCTACAATTTTGCCTATTTTCAAAAGTAATTTTACTCGAATTTACTTCAGAAATAAATCTGACACTTATAGAAACCAATATCCCTCGTCACAGGTTGATAATGGACGAAATGCAAATGGTAAGAAAACTGAAAAAAATATTTTTGACTTAGCTATCATGAATTTGATGAAGGCAAAAGTATTTACTTAATTAATATGGTATATTCAGATGTTGTCAAATGTAGTCTCTCAAAAGTGGCCCTGTCTGTCAGTTTTTTGTCTTGTCAGAAAAATCAGACCATTTTGTCAGAATTATGATTCTGACTGAATATATATTATATTTGGATATAATATTACAAATCTTTAGCGAAATTAATTTTAAGAAATTAATATGTATTTTTTCCAAAGGTGTACTTATTTTATTATTTATTGCATGTTTATTGTTTTAATGTTTATACGTGTGTGTATGGAGTAATTATGATTATTATTATTTTGCCCATGTTATTTGTTAAAGCCTGAAGATGGTCCAAAACCAGGACCGAAACATCGCACTCAAAATTATTCCATGAAAGGATAGTTTTCTTTGCCACCTAGGCCAGTGAAAGCCTCGAAAGAAACACGGTCGCAAATTCTAATTTTGTCTTGAAAGGTCTTATTTTAATTGGAAAAATATCTCGTTTTACGGTTGCCACTTGTGCTTTAGCGATAATAAAGATTTGATTCTTCATATCGAGCTAGCACACAAGAATTCGAACAATTTTAAATGTATGGAAAATGACTGTTCCAAAAGCTATTCATCGTTCGAATCCTATAGAAAACATAGAACTACAAAACATATTTCTCCGTCAGTAACTTGCGATGCGCATAAGGTTGTTGAGTTTGAAGAAGAACCTACTAAATTTCATTTTCGAGAAAATTCAACTCTAAACGAAAGCGAACCTTTGTTGTGTTCTGATTCTGAAAGTTCTTCAGGTGAGTCTGAAGACATTTTTGATGAAAAATTGCTCCATGGTGAGAATTATATTACAGCATCCTTGAATTCATCAATTGTTGAACCTTCGTGCTCTATTTCAGAAGAAACTTGTTTATTCGTCGCTAAATTATACAACTTTCCGGATGTAGCTAGACAAAGAGTCGACGACATTATACGCGATGTTTCCACCTTATCAGAAAATAATATCCAGGCTATTCAAAGTGGAGTACGTAAGACGCTTTTCCAATTAGGTAAAGACTCACTTAGAAGCGATGATATAAACAACATTTTAAAAAAATGTCCCCTTTTTAAAAGCTTAATACAGAAGATCTACGTTTTTCGAATTTTAAAGACATGGAACTTTTATCCTACCAGAGAATCACAAACTTGGCGAAGTTAAAGTCATAGTCGAAAAAGGCGGTGAAAAAAAATCTGTTCATAAAGATATTGTTGCTCAGCTCATAACAATAAGATAAGTGCTTAAACTCTTCTTTGAATTGCCTGGGATTCTTAAAAGTACATTGAAATACTTGGATAACGTTCAACAAAATTCGAAAATAATAAAAAATATTGTCCAAGGGCCTTTATGGAAAGATAAAATTAAGAATTACAAGGGTAAGATCGTATTTCCTTTGATAATGGCGTTTGATGATTACGAGAATAATAACCCACTAGGCAACCACAAAGGCATAAGTGCGGGGCGGTTTATTTGAGTTGTCCAGTACTTCCCCCACAATATCAATCAAAGTTGAAAACCTTTTTCTTTTATTTAATACGAAACATCGAGTAAAATTTACTAATAAAATTGTCTTCTCCAGAGCTATCGAAGAAATTCATTTTTTGCAGCGCGAAGGCATATTCCTCTGTTTCATAGAATACAATTAAATTTTCAGTGACTGTCACTTAGACATCGAATTTCTTGTCTAAGAGAATATAAAGCCTTTGCGTACTACATTTTCAGTGACTGTCGCTTGGTATTCCGATCTCTGCCTCTGAGATTATAGTGCGTTTGCATTTTACATTTTCAGCGGCTTCTGAACAGATTTTCTATTACTGTTTTGAAAATTCTGTTGAAATGTTACATGCTTTTCAGATGCCGATTTATCATTTTGTTGAATACGGAACGTTGTGAATTTTAACTAACTTTATCTCATATCCAAGACTATAATACAAAGTCACTGGATTTTTACTAAACTATTTTTTTCCGTGTAGGCAGCCGTCACGCTCTCAAATTTCCATAAGAAGTAGGACTGACTTTCTGTAGCCCAGGCGGAGCAATAGAAGGATTTACGGGAAGGTTGGGACATGGGGGATGTCAGAAACTAAATGCATGCTCGAACAGTCGCCTCCGAGCATTTGCGGAGTAAATATCGCGCGAGAAGTAAACCCTTTTGATAGGCTTTCGCCACGCTCTCAAAATGACCGCACGTTCGAGCAGTGGAGCGCGGTGAAGTTTTGTGTTAAATTTGGAAAGTCTGAAACCGAGTCTGTCACCATCATTAAGCAGGCGTACGGAGATGATGCAATGAGCAGATCAGCTGTTTTTGCCTAGTGCTGCTCGAACGTGCGGTCCATTTTCAGAGCGTGACGGAAGCCTACAAAAAGGGTTTACTTCTCGCGCAATATTTACTCCGCAAATGCTCGGAGGCGACCGTTCGAGCATGCGTTTGGTTCCTGACATCCGCCACCTGTCCATCCTGTCCGTAAAAAACTCCCCCTTTTGATCCGTCTGGGCTATAGAAAGTCAGTCCTACTACTTATGGAACAGACCCTGTATATACTATTCTGAGATTTTTTTCCCCCTATTGCTGAGCACAGATCGCAAACGGCTCATTTTCGGAGCATGGTCACATACCACCTTAATGTTCACCAATAACAATACTATTTGTTTAATTTGCCATTCTTTTTATGAATTTTGATTTAAGTTTCACATTATTTATTATGCATTGTTATAAATATAAATATTTTGTCATAACATAATATTTACTGTCCAGGCGGAAAAATTATAGGTGAATATAAAATAGTTTCGCCGACTTACTGAAATCCAGAAAAATGTGCACACATAATATTTATGTTTTGTAAATAATTTAAGTTAACAAATAGACCATTTTCATTCTTTCTCTTGGAAATTTTGTTTTCTCGACTTATATGTATTGCGATAGCCTACTAAAAGTGTCCTGCTGCAAAATATCGATAACATTTAATATTTATCTTTGTTAAAAATAATTAAGATTAACGTTCATGTATTTTTTGAGAAAAAAAGTTTTTCTACATCTTAAATATATCAAAATAGCTTTCTAGACTTACTTAGCTCCTGAATATTGTTGCAATTTAGCATTTAGTTTCATTTAATGTAATTCAATCTAAAGAATATAAAATTTGTATATAGCCTTGCAAATAGGTTTTCAAACTTACTAAAAGTCAAAATTTTCTGGATTATATGAAGTCTGATAAGCTATTTCGATACCTGTAAGATAAAAAAAAATAAGAGAAAAAGGGATGAAAATGTTCTATTTCTTAACTTAAATTGTATATTAAAAACCAAAATTTGCAACTTGTAAGCTGGCCGTGCATGATACCATAAGGACGTTTAATGCCTCTGGCAATAGCATTCAGAATACCAGATTGCAGAGAGAAGCTGATAGCTAGTTTCGAAACCATGGTTCAATTCTCGACAGCTACGTTTTTTCATCTGACTCGACTTTTTCTGTTGCAGCAAATAAATGTTTAAAACTTATTGAATATATGTATGTATAATATATAAATGAATTTAAGTTTATAAAATAAAAAGTGTCAATATTGACCCGACAACACCCAAGACTCTGTCTGCTTGTAAATTCTTTTAGCCGATCATTCTTTACTGTTGCGAGTATAGGACTGATTCCTTTTCTAGACTGGACTCTGTGCAGTGTGCTAGAGGAATCAGACCGTCGACGAACTAAAATCTCTTTGGTTGCCTGAGGAAGTTGATACCGCGTTTGCACTTTAATCAATAACCTAATTTCAATCTCGAATTTGTATTACAATGCCAGTTTAGTAATGAACACCTCGACTACCAGCACAAAAGGCTCATTTTTTCACTTTCATTTTTCTCCGTTCTCCGTGTACAGGAACGCACGTTAGAGCGGTCATATGTGCGGTCCATGTGCAGGCGAACCTAGTTCCTAGTTCCCAAATTTATCGGGCAAGCTTGTGAGTTCTCTGAGAATTTTTTCCCAATCGTAATATTTTTGTAATTACTGTGGAAAAAAAAGTTATGAACCTGTCTAGCATCTTTACATCAAGTTCGTCAATTATTTCTCAAAGTTCGCAAATGATTGACAAAAAGTTGTTTATCAATTAGTAAACTTGTTTCTCAATTCCCTTTGATAAAAAATTGTGGTCTTGAACATGAATGACACAAAACGCGTTATTTCCATATGTTGTTATTATTTCAATAAAGATGGACGTGTTACCCAGAGGTCGGGGTTTTGTATCAATTTTTTGTTGTATTCGAGCTCCTATTGAAAATGTTCTTAAAATTATGGATATGGTATTATATTATTGTCAATTATCATATATTTACCAATAGAATGAAGAAGCACGGATAAACCGAGGAATAGAGTGCCAGCGGCGATCTTCATTTTCTGATGTAGTAGATTCGAACTAGTGGATTTTCGAAAAGATGCTTCCATATATATAGTAGAAGGCTGTCGATATACCACGTAGCCAATTTTTATTTGTTAACTCTCCCTTTTAGACCTCCCCTTCCCACAAAAAAAAACTGTATGCGTGTATACCGTTCGACCTGTTCGAACCAGTTCGACCGAGTATACGATCGACCTTCTAATTTCAAGCCCCAGTTATTAAAATATATATTTTATGATGATTTTCTGTTCTATTACGTCGTAAACCTATACGTCACAGTTTAAACAATTTTTCGAGCAAAAAAAATCTTTATTGGTCCAACGTTATCTTTGCCGAGGTTTCAATTACTGTACATATTCGTATGATGGATTATTGTGGGGGGAGATTGTCAAGTGTTACTATGTGTTACCATCGGTGAGGGCAGGGTTGTGTAAAAAAGGCCTTTCCTCGAAAGGATAAAGCTTTTCGACATTTTTCAAATTTATATCAAATTTTGAAATTTGAGCCCTCCCTTACAAAAAAATATTTCAAAAAAGTAAGGAGAGTCGTGTACACGATGTAAATATTTCCTGTTTTCCATTTTTAAGCAGGAACTTGTGTTGGAGTACAGTATCGTAGCCTTCAAAAATTTCAGCGGGTTATTTGCAGAGCACACGCGCACACACTGAGCAAAGTATATGTATATTAGGTACATGTTTCCAGAATTTCAAGAATTTTTGGTCACGGCCTTGTTGGTGAAGGCGATGTAGTACTATAATACACTAGAAATCCCATTTATGTGCGGTTTCGGTCATGGTCCCAAATGGCCTTCACTTGAAGCAACACACAAAATTTGCTAGCTCTGAATGTGAACAGACAGGGCCGCGTGAACGCTTTCTTTTCGATTGCGAGGCACGAAGTAACCTGATGCAAATAACGCGCTGAGTACGATCCTCTGTTTTTTGTCACGCTTGGCTGAACACATCATTCCCTCTCGATCCCGCGACACCACTCAAAGGAAACCGCCGCCTGGCATCAGTTCTCGGAACGAGGTAAATGGGAGAACGCACATAATTGAATATCTAAATAGTATGTTCGAAACTATGGAATCAACAAGATTATTATCTGAAATGAAGGACGGATTTTTCCAGAGGATTAGGGAAAAGTACAATGATCATGGAGCAGTAAAAGCGTTGAGGGATTGGAGCAAGCTAAGTATTCAGATAGAAGATTTGGTGGATTCAATGCGATGAGTTTGCCTCATTTCAACACTCGTAAACCTTGTAATTGTCTAAAGATCTGATGGCAAGATAGAATTTGAATGATTAAATTCTGAATAGATATATCTAAAAAAATGAATTGCGATTCCCTAAGTTTCTATAAAAATGTTTTCAACCGATTTTAATCTTATTACTGATGAGGTCCGGCGTCGACGGACGAAGCGTTTTCATGTAACATCTTATTGAAGGATTTTACAGTCAGTAGACAAAAAAAGAATTTAAGATCAATTTATTTGAAAAATGACATTGTTGATTGTTCAAGGAATGCGCTTGCAAGCGAAAGATAAAGAAGATAATAGGTCGGTTTGTTTGGGTTGGTTAGTACAAGTTGGTTTGTTTCGGTTCGTTATGTTGCTTAAGTTTTTTTTTTTTTTTTTTTAATTTGGTATCTTAATTATGTTCGTTTGGGTTGGATTGGGTCTCTTAGTTTCTTTGATTTGGGTGGTTTAGTTAATACTGCTTACGTTCGTACGGGTTGGATTGAATGTTTTGCTTACGTTCGTTTCGATCAGATGTGTTAGTACGTTCGTTTCGGTTCACTTTGTTGATTGCGTTCAATTGACTTTGTTGTGTTGGTTGCGTGCATTTGGGTTGGTCGTATTGGTTGCGTTCGGTTGGGTTAGTGTTGTTGGTTACGTTCTTTGGGTTGATCTGGTTGTGTTAAAAGCCGAGAGAGGTGGGGAGGGGCAACCCAATAAAAGCATCAGTGGACATTGAAACGAAATAAATGTTTATATTTCCTTCGTGATCAATAATGAAAATAATACAGTATGCCAGTCAGAATAAGAATTGCAGGATTTTCATAGAATCAAGTGATGACGAAAAAGTCCAGCCCTTTATCGGTCCTTGAGATTGAGACGCCGTACGTGATTCGATACATCCATCCCCCGAAGAAACAGATATGTGAAATCTCCAAAGGAAGGAGGCAACTCTAACTTTCACTAGAAATAGGTCACGTCAGTCCACAAGAGAGGACGCCAAGGAAGCATTCAAAGAAATCAGCTGAGGAAGCCTCCAAGGAAGTTAGACAAGCCACGTCTTTGCCAAGCAGCTGAGGATATTTCAGCACCTGAAAGAACAGAACAAAGAAACGGGATAGCTAGGCCCCCACGTTAGAATTAGGCTAGAGCCTTTGCGGGTGAACGAGAACAATAGTCATGAGGCCAGGGCCTTTGCGGGTGAACGAGGATGATTAGGCAAGGTGCCTCCAAAATCAACGAGAGCAGGCAATCTGCTTCCAAAGACAATAGTCGAACCAAACACTGAAGAACACTTGTATTTATAATTGGCTTGAAGACTCATGAAAAACTGCGCACTCAGCGCTCTCTGAACTTGAAAATTGATGCACGAACACTCGCTCCGGACTCCCAAACTGAACTGGCTGATTTTGGAGAGATCGTGTCTCGTTTCCCCCACTATTGAACGAGGTAGTTTGTTCATGCCAATTATCTGGCAACCCTTGAAGCACATGCCGAAGCAGAAAAATGAGTCGACGGTTGAATTTCCAAGAACAACTACCGGTGCAGTGTCCAAGGACGAGACAAGTCGAATTCTCAACACTCCGTCCCTCAATAATACTTCCAAAATTATAACCAACATCAATTTTTAACAGGTTGTGTTAGTTAGGTTTGCTTGGATTGGTTTGTATGTGTTAACCAACACTGCTAATCAAACCCAAACAAACGTAACCAACAATATGAAACCAAACGAATGCAAACAATACGACTAACCCAAATGCGCGCAACCAACACAACAAAAGCAAATTAACGCAATCAGCAAATTGAACCGAAACGAACGTAACCAACACATCTAATCGAAACGAACGTAAACAACACAACCAATCCAACCCAAACGAACGTAACCAGCACAACCAAACTACCCAAATCAAAGAAACAAAGACACTCAATCTAACCCAAACGAACGTAAGAAACATAACGAACCTAAACAAACCAACCCTTAGTTGATAATTCTTCTCTTTGGTGGAAAGTTGAACCATTTTGTTGCAAATTCATTTTTTTTTTATTAAAAATTTAACTTTTCTATTGTTGGTTTAAAATGAATCTTTCTTAGTTGAAAATAAAACTTTTGGTTTGAAAAATCATGAATTTTGTTAAAAATGTGTCTTCTTTGGTAGGGAATTAATCTTCTTGGTTGAAAAATAGTTTTTTCGGTTCTAAATTTCATTATTTTTATATAAATCTCATCTTTTGGGTAAAATACCAACTATCACATTTTTGTTGAGAACTGATGTTTGTAGGATGTAAATTCGATTCTGGGTTAAAAATACAACTATTAGATTTAAATTTGAACTATTTAGTTGTAAAGTCTACTGTTTCGTTGAAAATTAAATATTTTGTTTTTGAAAATTCATCTTTCTTGGTAACCAATTAACTTTTTTATTGTAAATTTTACTTTTTGGGTTTAAAATCAACTTTTTCTCAAACATTCGACTGTAATAAGTTTGAAAATGCAATTAAATATTTTCTTGAAAATGCAACTGTTTTTTATTGAAGTTTAATCTTCTTTGTTTAAAAACTCGAATATTTTGTTAAAAATTCATCGTTTTACTGGTAGAAAATTGAACTATTTTGTAGAAAATTTTAAGTATTTTGCTGAAAATTCAGCCGTTTTGTTAAACATTAGTCTACTTGGACAGAAAATTCTTTCTTTTGGTTTGAAAATGTATCGTTTTTTGTAGGAAATTCAACTGTTCCGTCAATTTTTTCGTAAAAAGAAGCGGCTTGGTTAAAAATTCATCCTTTTGTACTAAAAATTCATCTTTCATGGTAGAAAATTAATCTTTTTTGTTTGAAATAAATAAATATAATTGTAATTTTTCAATTTTCATCTAGAATTATTTTATTGCGTTTCTAAGAGACTTGATGTTGAAGATGTTACAAGATTGAAATGGTGGTCTTTAAATAATAATTTAATTTGTCGGTGAAATGACGGTTTTTGATCTACTAGTCTTCTTAAAATGTTTATTAAAAAATAAGCTTTCGCTCAGCGACGTTGAGCCTCATCAGGAATACAATTTTCGGAAATATACATTGTGGCGAGAAGTTGAAACATTTGGTTTTTGTTGGTGGAGTTTCAGTTTGAAAAGATACAAAAGTAATATTGAGAGGATGTTAAATTACAATTTTTTCATCTATATTGATTTGTGTAAAATTGAGTAAGTTTTTATTAGATGAAAAAACACACACACTCCTGGACAAACTTTTTTGGGCAGCACTCCTTATCACCATGTCTGCATGACATGGCATCATACTATTTTAACTCTAAAATTAAAGAAACATAAATTTTGTGGATTGACATCAGGTCTAAAAGGACAAAAACAGGAAAATAAGTATTTCGTTATTTCCTTGAAAACATCAACAAAGTGTATTTTTTGAAGATTTATACATCCAATTGGAGCGTGATTACAATTTCGTCTAAAATATTTGTTACTAACATGAACACTGTTTACTATTTGCCATTACAGGTCTTCCTATTTACTAATATTAGTAAATAAGAAGACCTGTAATGGCGAATTGTCGAAAAATTGTTTTATATCATTATCAATTATTGTTAAATGGCAATATACTGTTTCAAGTTATTATCATTAAGGTGAAGAGAAATGATAGGTATCATAGAAAATTTTTTTCTTCTATTTTCAGAAATATGTAATAAGTGAATTTGTTTATACCAATGACATTACAGCTCCTTCTATTTATTAGTAATATTATTAAATGCAGCAAGTTAGTAGCAGTTTTATCCATTAATGCAGGAAATTCATTAGAATCGTAAATATAATATAAAATATGGTAATAAATTTCCTCCATAAATGGATAAAACTGGCATTAATTTGCCGCACTTAGGAATATCATTTAATATTATTAAGTGCAGCATATTAATGTCAGTTTTATCCATTAATGGAGGAAATTTATTACCATATTTTATATTATATTTGAGATTCTAATGATTTAATAAATTTTCTGCATTAATGGATAGAACTGCTACTAACATGCTGCATTTAATAATATTCCTATTAAATAGAAGGACCTATAATGTCATTGATGTAAACAAATTCACTTATTACATATTTCTGAAAATAGAACATTTCTTTTTCTATGATATAATTTCTCTCCATCTCAATGATAATAACTTGAAACAGTGTATTGCCATTTAACAATAATTGATAATGATATAAACCATTGTTATGAACAAATCTTCATTAGTGCAAATTCCTGACTTTAAATTCCCCCCACAAAAGACTCTACTGATTCTAAACCCCAGCGGCTGCGCCCGTCTTTCAAAATATCAGTAGGGGAATGTCGTCAAGGTTTGACATATTTTTGACTCTTGTCCATATCTTTCGTTTAGAAAATAATTCCAGTGGGTACTTTAATAGAGCACAAAAGTTAGATTAAAATATTACAAATTTTGTGACTTAGAAGGAAATTACTTCGACTGAAAGAAAAATAAGAATAAAAAAAAAATGTAGTCAAGGTTGGCCCACGTAGTCAAGGTTGGACCACCCCCAAAAACTAATGCAAGAACATTTTCTACGAAAAAGGGCAATGCATTTCTTTATTTTTTAAGCAATTTCACATAATTTTACATCGAAATAGAGCAAAAAAAATCTTAATGACTTATTCTGACTCACAATTTTGACAAATGAAGTAACTCCTCGTGATATTTGCGCATTTTAAATGCACTTCTCTATTGCATTCAATGCACGCAATATAGTTGTGCCTGATGGAACATTGCGGCATCGTTTTCAAGTTATATAATGTTATTTTTATTATTATGTTACAATATCTTCGTTGAAAAAAAAAATTTGGGTGGTCCAATCTTGACAACATGCATTGTGACACGCCGCAGCCAAACGAGTTATGAAAGAAAGTAACCCCCATAGCACGTTGTTAACTATAAAGTACATGACACAAACAAATGCTTACCATGAGGGTTCCATGCTTTAGATTCGAGTTATTAGCCTTTTTCAGAGGATAATGAAAAACTTTTTGTGTTTCGGAAAACGGCAAGTCAGCACTACACTTTTCACGAACGAGCTTTGGATAGTAACCTCATGCAAAAATTTGGTACTACCTTAAGCAGTGTTGACACGCTGGTTAATAAGTGTCGCGTGTAAAATAGGGAAAAAACTCACGATGGTCCAACCTTGACTAGGGTCCAACCTTGACCACATTCCCCTACTAGTATTCACCTACAATATTCTTTTTTGTTGACCTAATTTTCTAATTGGATTTTTTGTGCAGTACATAAAGACAATCGCAGAAAAAACCGTGTATATTACCTCTTATTATTAGTTCTTGCAAAGCCAGTTTACGGATCCACCAAGACTCAAAGCCGTGTCCTGCCATGCCGGCGCTGAGGTTCAGGAGCAAGCATGTTAACCACTACTCCTCAGATGCCGGTTTAAAATGATTAATTGTACTGGTCAGCGTCCTCCTGTTGGTCCTCCTGTCTGACGCTGATATTCTTTATTATATTCATCATGGTAACACTCGTTGATTTTTCTAACGCGTTCTTCATGGGTATGTGAATAGTGTCTCACAGGTTACAAGGTTAGCCCATTTGCTTGCTTCATAGTGTGCTTCTGGGTTTGTTTGATTTGCTTGAAGGTAATTTCTGTGTGCAACAGCAGCAGCCTCATCATGCAAGCGAACAAGTGTCATACTACAGGTTGGACCCAATTTCTTGAATTGAATAATGTCAAGAGTATACCACTGTCCTTTTTGTGTGTGAAATACGGCATCTAGTAGAGGTTGGCGAAACAAAAGACCTAGTGTTTTAATAGTATTGTTCTGCTTCCATCCAATGATGACCTCATCCCTTTTTAAGTAAGTTTCAGCTGGTATAACCATCGGGTGATCGTCGAGTATTTGGAGTTTAGGAAATGAATGAGCAGCTTCCTGGTCTGATTCCTCGATAGGAGGAAAATGGAAACCGATTGATTCAGGAAATAATTTCTTTAGTTTAATTGGTCGTACACGATCAGGTTGAGAATTTATTAATTCTGTAAGAAGAAATAGAAATAGTTTAACCTAAATATCTATAATAGATATAATATGTATAATGGCATATGCTTCCGGTGAAAAATTGCTTACACTTAGTGCAGCTTTTGCACCAAATTTTCAAAGGACGTTTTGCACAAATCCGGTGCAGAAATTTGATTTTTTGTAGGTTAGATTGACAAAAAGGAAACTCGGGTTTGATGCCCAAGCTACACTAAGTGTAAGAACAGTGTACTCAGTGGAAAATGCTATTAGAAGGAATAAATAGGGCAACGCATACGAAATATTTGGCTAACATAAAGTATACCTGCCTTTCTGACTGACAATAAATGATTCGTAGGGGTTAAAAACTATAAGATTTATTAAAACGTCATCAACTGAAATGAAACTTATGCTAACTTCTTTCAAGTCTACTTTTTCTTTCAAATAAAAAAACGAAATTAAAGAAACAATTTCTTAAACTTAAACGTAACCCTGCTCTAGATGCAATAATGTGGAATTGGTGGCTAACTCAGGAGACACATATGTACTCTTATTTAAGAATATTAGTAGTAAAAAAGTCACTGGCTTATTTTTCTAAAGTTAATTATTCAAAATATTGACTATCAATTAGTAAAGTTGTTTCTCGATTCTTTTTGATAAAAAATGGCGGTCTTGAACATGCTTTGAACAGAACGCATTATTTCAATATGTTGCTACTATTTCAATAAAGATGGACGTGTTACCCAGAAATCGGCTTTCGGTATAAATTTCTTGTTTTATTCGAGCTCCTATTCAAAATTTTCTTAAAATTATAGATATATTATATTATTATCAATTATTATATATTTACCAATAAAATGAAGAAACATGGAGAAACCGAGGAACAGAGTGCCAGCGGCGATTTTCATTTTGTATCGTAGTAGATTCGAACTAATGAATTTTAGACGAGATGCTTCCACATATATACTAGAAGACTGTCCATATTCCATGTAGCCAATTTGTATTTTTTAACTCCCCCTGTTAGACCTTCCGCCAAAAAAAAACTGTGTACGTGGAATATGGAAGGCTCCTAATTGCTGTCCGCGCGACCTCCTATTTTAAAGACCCAGTTATTAAAATATATAGTTTCATAAAGATTTTATGTTCTATTTCGTCGTAAACCTATGTCATAGTTCAAACAATGTTTCGAGCAAAACAAATCTTTATTGATCCAACGTTATCTCTGCCGAGGTTTCAATTACTGTACATATTCGTATGATAGATTATTGTGGGGGGGGGGGGGAATTGGCAAGTGTTTCTATGTCTTACCATGAGTGAGGGTAGGGTTGTGTAAAAAAGGCTTTTCTTCAAAAGGATAACGCTTTTCGACTTTTTCCAAATGTAGATCAAATTTTGTATAAGGTATTTCAAAAAAGTAAGGTGAGTCGTGTGCACGGTGTATATAATTTTTGTTTTTCCATTTTTAAGCACGAACTTGTGTTTGTGTACAAGACCGGCGCCTGTAGCAATTTCAGGGCGGTATTCGCAGAGCGCACCCGCATACACTGAGCAAGGTATATGTATATTATGTATATGTTTCCAGAATTTCCAGAATTTTTGGTTACGGCCTTGTTGGTGACGGCGACGTAGTACTAATACACTGAAAATCCCATTTAAGTGCGGTTTCGGGCACGGTCCTAAATAGCCTTCACTTGAAGCGAGCACAATATTCGCTCGCTCCGAACGTAAACAGACAGGGTCGCATGAATTCTTTCTGTTCGATTGCGAGGCATAACGTAAACTGATGCAACTAACGCGCTGTGTGACCCTCTGTTGTTTGTCACGCTTGGCTGAACATATCCTCCACTCTCTACTTCGCGGCACCACTCAACGGAAACCGCCGCCCGGCATAATTTCTCGGAACCACGTAAATGGGAGTCACTTAAATAGGATTCCCAGTTACTTACTGTTTCAATGAAGCTTATCATGTTACCAAATCACGTTCTTTTATTAGAGTTTTCTACTTGCCACGTTTCCCATTTCTATAATCTTTTCTTAATTAATATATGCAGCCTTAAATAAATTCACATATTTTCATAAAGCAGTTTTTCACTAGAGAATTCATAAATATATCAACTAATTGAATTATTAATTTTCTACTGAAACTTAGTGTAACTTCAATAAGGTAGATTAAAGAGTACGAAGAATCTTAGTTTAAAATATTCATATTGTATCAATTATTTCTTCAATTTTAGCCAGTACTTTATTTGAATCAAAATTGTTGTTATTCAAAAAATAATATCAAACAAATCATTTCTTTCATTCTTTATTTCAACCAGCATCCATCAATCGCGCCCTACAAGCGCTTATAGTTTTTCCATTTGCCAAAAAAAAAATATTTCTTAATTCAAAAGAAAAATTTGGAGTAATCAGTTATTTTTAATTTTACATGTTACATCACAATTTTAACAGAAAAGTTCATTGTTAATCAAATAGTTAAGGTTTTAACCAAAAAATATAGGTTCTCAACAAAAAATATTACATTTTTTAATCGATGTTTGTATTTTTGGCTAGCCTAAGATAATTTATGGTTGTCCATGGATACTTGACAAACATTTTTTTAAATTAAAGCCTAATATCTTTGCCTTGATGGCTAAATTACTTGACGCAGTTATTCCATATAGAAATTTGGCCGGTCATAAAAAACGGTCCATTAAAAACAAT
Organism: Andricus curvator; assembly: GCA_932195095.1. NCBI lineage: Eukaryota > Metazoa > Arthropoda > Insecta > Hymenoptera > Cynipidae > Andricus > Andricus curvator. The sequence goes on from CAKNYM010049595.1 coordinate 277,810, forward strand.
AAGACAGATTCGCAGTGTTAAACAACTATAGACCTAATAGACTTCCTTTTTTTGTACAAAATAATGATAGTTCACAAAACTTATATGGTGTCGTATATCTCATAGAATGTAAATTTTCTAATTAAGTTTATATTTTTTAAATTGGCAGGAAACTGTAAACTCCAATTAATGAACATGATTCAAATCCAAGGCTAAATCCGACTGCAAGCTTATTCTTCTAAAGTCAATTATTCAAAATATCGAATTTATAAATCTTTAGTTATTTCGGTTGCTTATCAGAGAACTTTTTTCTCCATTCTGTTTGGTAAAACATGGCGATCTTAAACATGGAACGCGTTATTGCCATAAGTTGCTATTATTTCAATAAAGATGGACGTATTACCCAGAAACCGACTTTCTATATCAATTTTTTTTTGTAATCGACTTCCCATTGAAAATGTTCTTAAAATTAAAGATATGATATCATATTATTATAAATTATTATATATTCACCAATAGAATGAAAGAAAACGGATAAACCGAGGAATAGAGTGCCAGAAGCGATCTTCGTTTTATATTGTAGTAGATTTAAACTAATGAATTTTCTACAAGATGTTTCCATATATATTATAACATGGTTTTCCCAAAATTACCTATTCAATTACTGACTGGCCGGAAATGGCCCAGGACGGGAATCCAATTACAAAAAGGCAGCCATTTACCTGTCATCGCCGTGACACTTATCGGAGTAAACCGAGTTCGCGGGTCACACTCTTTCGACCCGCGAAGCTCGTTATTTTTCCATTTGTCTCAGGCGCCAGGCTGGATTTCTCCTACCCGAGCCTGGCTGGAGCCGGTCCTGTCGACGGCTGGCAGGTCCACCAGCTCACTTTTAAGCACGAGAGAAGGGAGTGAGAATATTGGAGCGAGAGAGAACACCAAGAGTTATTCAAAATAAATATCACTAAAAGTACTTTAATTCACGCATAATCAGCTTCTTCAAATAAAAATAATCAGAGACAAAGACGCGTGAAATTATTTTTAGAGGAACCCACAATGCTATGAAATGGCCGCCCGGGACACCCACGTTTTGCCCTGACGCCACCCGGCGTCCTTTGCCGCGTGCTCTCGCTCTGACTCCACAGGGACGCCCATCTTAACTAAACTAGAGTCGGACTGTGTGATCCGAACGCCCTGTACCTTATCTGGCGACGAGGGGGTCTCGGGCAGTGAAAACAAATATTACGCGTCACTTGAAAGCACGCGCGGCTCTAAGCGGCCATTCCGCGCGTAGGTTCAGTGTCGAGGCTGGAGAAACTAATAGACAGTAGGGAAATTCCACCACGTGCTTTGTGACTAACCAGCCAGTTCGAGTTTAGGTTCCCGGTCAATCCCGATATTCTATCGCTCTACTTAGTATTCCTGGGTAATCTTAATCTCTTCTATTACGGGTCTCCAGTCGCGTCCCGTAGTACCAGCAAGTCAGTTACAATCCACAGTGACAGGTTTTTATCTGGTCCCTCGTCTTCTTGCCACGTTCCACAGGGCCCTCGAGATTTCAGTGTTGCGCATGTTGATTGGCTTGGAGGAACGGAAGAGGTCCAATGGGCTGGACCCGCCAATGCGCGTCTCTGTACCTCGTCCGTCGTGCTGATTGAGTCTGGCCTCTCGCAGTTGGTAGCAGAGTCCCCGTGTATACCCTTGTGAAGTTAACACCCCGATTTTCTATAATTTGGAAATATCCCATTTTTCTCTTTGTAATCATTTTTCGGTCGCTTGTCAGTATTTGCTGGTTAACTTTCGACGTTTGTCAGTTAAAATTGCAAAAGTTATCAATATTTAAAGTTTTGGGTGTGAACTTCACACTAATACCAAAGATATGTTTGCTAGCGCTCTAATTTTTAATATTTTCCAAAAATTCTTCACGGAATCGTTTGTCGGTGTTTGTTGGTCAATTTTTAATGTTTTTTGGGTAAATTTGAAAAAGATATTGAATTTTGAAAAATAGATTGAACCCTGTGTATAATTATCACCGCGCAAATGTTTCCGTGCAGCGGGCTCCTCGGCGGGTCAGCGTACTTGTCAATGGCGCGAAAATTTAAACAGCAAAGATCAACGGAAATACGACAAAGAGTCTTTGGTTTTGCTTCATCAGGTTCGTTATGTATAATTTTGAATAATTAAGTGTGTACTTAAGTGAATTAATTTAACGTAGCGTTATTATTACTGAAAATTAGGTACAATTGAGATTAACTAATTTGAAAAACAGACTAATACTGCGTTGATATCTTCCTTTTTAAAAAGATTTTATTTTACGCAACGACTCTGCTGTATTCTCTTATATTATTTTACTATTTAAGGCCATGTTATACATGAGTCACGTGACCTAAATTATCGATAATTTTTTTAGCAACAACTCACGTCCACACCGAATGAGATATCGAGTTGAAATTTTTGGGAAAGCCTCAGGAAACAATAATGTACGTTTGTATACAACATTTGGAACAGAATTTAGAAAACAAATGTTTGAAGAAATTAAAACCGGAGCAATATCGGAATTTTTTGTGCAACAACTCATGTCCACACAAAATGAGATATCGAGTTGAAACTTTGGGGAAAGCATCAGGAAACTGTAATCTGCGTTTGTATACAACATTTGGCTCGAAATGTTGAAGAAAAAAATGTAATGAATAAGGAAAATCACAAAAATACCGACCGTGCTGTAGAACTCTGTAACCAATTTTCAATGTTCCCAATGAAACATTTTTGAGGTATTTGATATATCCATGGTGTCAGCCCTGTTGATCATGCAGATCGCTTGATTGCCGGTCGATGTTTGTTATTCCAATAATAACTATTTTTTCCCCCAACTCTATGCTTTACCACACACTGTCCTTTTATATTTATTAATATTTTCCCAAATTTTTTCCGCTCTATTTTAACTTTTATTTTTGAGTATGGGACAAAAAATATCGATCTCAGGACTGGCTGGGTCACGTGACTAATGTATAACATGGCCTTAAAACAAAAATGATTAAGTTTAAAAAAATGACCACTCGAAAAGCTCCTCTTGAACTCATTTTTTTAAATTTATTTATGAATTATACAGTTGTTGATTTTATAAACAATGCTTCTCTTAAATAAAATTCTTTTAATAAAAACTTACCCAAGGGATGTATACAACATCTTTTGAGGAATAATATGAGCCCTACAACATAAAGATTAAATAAGAATTGCAACATTTACCTAAATAGAAAGCAAAAACAGTACACTGTAAATAACTATTGTTAAATAAACAATTTTAACCTGAAACATTTTTTTCTAAAGTTTGCCTTTAGTCCTTTTCCAAAATTAGTTACAATTAACAATTTTTGCCGAAAATGGGGTTTTTTCATAACAAATTCTTAAAAAATCTAATGAACGTTGTGTTAAAAGGATTTGCTCGAAATTTAATTTTTGAAAAAACTGCGTGCGAAGTTCGGTTTCTCGTGCCTACGTATCCATTGCGAAGGGACGGATTCTCAAATGAATTTTGAACTTCATGCCGGTTTTTTGTTAAGATTCTACCTCGGTTAAAGAATCATATTTTCTCGCAGTTTTGATAGAATTATGATAGCTTCCCACGTATTTAAGAGAGAAACAATTGACTCTATATATTATTAACATTAAAAGAACTTAAGTAATCATCCAAGAACTTTGGTGGTATCATATAATATACGTGAAGAAATGTTGAGAATAACTGAATTAAGTGTACTTCTATATTAAAACAGCCCACTTTGTCGCTTGTCAAGAGCAGGGATCAACGTCAAAAAGAATTATGCCTGAACTTGAACCTTATTGACAAGCTACAATGTCCTGGCGAGTAGATGTCCCAGCGATTAGTTGTCCTGGCGACTAGATGTCTCAGCGACTATTCGTCCGGTGACTAGTTATCCTGGCGACTAAACGTTCTGGCGTCTAGATGTAACAGCGATTAGTTTTCCTGGCGGCTAGTTGTCCGGTGGTGACTAGATGGCCTGTCCCGGTTTCTTGTGTGTAGCTAAACAGAAAAGCAACAATTAGATGGTAGAAATTAAATATTAGGGGGTAAGTGTTGAATAAAAAAAATAAACACTTTGATTTTAATAACAATTTAAGAAAAAAGTTACATTTCACATTTATTGTCAAAATGATTAAGAACCTGTTGTATGTCAGATGTGAATGAGAACCTCGGAAAATCCAAGCAAATTGTCTACGTGATCTTTCACTCAAATTTCCAATAGGCAATTTAAGTGAAGGTCCTACGTGACAAATTGACGATTTCTCGAAGTTCTAAACGACGAGTTGGCTCATCCTGAATGAGTCACTTTATTATTGTCGCCTTTCTCCCTCGTGACTATTGACCGTTGAGTGCCGAAACATTCTCCTCAGCCACGCTTGAACACCCAAACATCACGTGCTACCGCCGTGTTTTCGCCTCTTTCGAAAACATTGCGGTAGGCCGTGGCACGTACGCCAGTGTCCATCTATTTCTTCCCCACGCGCGCTTCCTCCCTCCTTTCAACACTATTTCTTTCTCTCTCCTTCTCTTCCTCTCTTTCTCAGGCGCACTGACGGACCCGGGGAGCTCAACCGGCAGAGATTCACCGCCAAAGTAAAAACAATTCTTTTAAATTAATGAACATATGAATTAATAACAACCCCCCCCCCCGCCCGCCCCCTTGGTTATTAAGGACCAAACTAAGTAAATACACGTTTATATGGGCAACCATATGGACGTGTATCGAATTTAATAATATTAAAACAACGTAGAGTAAGTTCTTCTCTCCTGGACCGTTTTTTTTTAACTATGGAAATAGGTTGATATTAAATATAAATATTTTGAGGTCCCGTAGGGAAGCAGAACGATCTTTCGAGATTTTTTGTATAGGAAGTTTAAAAATAAATTAGTTAATTAATTAAAGAATTCCATAAAAACTCGAAGAGTCGTTCTAATAGGTGTACATATTTTTAATTTTAAGTTCAAACATTTATTAATTTCAATTAGAATTAGGTAATATGGCCCCGACGCGCGAAGGCTCGGGAAGTGGGTCGAGGCAGGCTGTCCCCACCGCTTGGCTGCGACTCCGTTGTTTTTTTCTCAGCCAATCGGCGGGCCAGTACCCGCTCCCACAGCCACGAGATCTCCGTGCCCGGGCTGCCGAGGGGAGTAGCGATACCCAGTGCAGTTAGTCGATCTACGATTTTTGAGTAGACAGCAGAAGACGCTCTGCCTACTCTATCAGCTGTCAATTCCTTTGAATAAAAAAAAACCAACCCCAAACAACTCCAGCCTTCCGCTTTATTGAAGACTACCTTGCACCACTTCGACTATCGAGCAGTGGGTTCATTATTTTTTTTTTATTCTCCAGTTCGCATCGTCGCGTTTATTCTTTGATCTCAACTTCGAGTTTACTTCATCAACCAGTTAGAACGTGAGTGACGTCATCGACTTCCGCGAAATAGGAACATACCCGGTCGCCAATTCGCCGTTCGTGTTGAAATCTCTCGTGCTTCATAGTTTTTTTTTTTTTTTTTTTTTGTGTATTTTCTTTTAAATTCCGTTAATACCGGAAGTGTAGTGACTTGTGCTGAGTGGAGTGAGGAGATTTGAGAGGCCGTGGCCGCGCAATCTTCCGAGCCGTGCTAGACTCACATTCTTGTGAACTCTAGCGCATCGGTGTCAGTATTGACGCACACCGCCCCGTCACTCACGGACCATCCATTTTAGCACCGCGAGTTCACTTCGCCGCATCGCGTTCGATCGTGTACGGGACGTGTAACGAAGCGTAACACTCTTAATGTCAGAGAGCATTCGTTACACGGGCTCTAATCGGCGTACGCGCGGGCGTCGGGCACGTCGGGCCGCCGAGGCTTTAATCTCGCCCGAAGAGCGGGCACGGAGGATCGTCGCCGCCCGACAAAGAACAGGAGAACGCGAGCGGTCCCGAGCAGAGGCACGTACCCACCGGGCCGCAGAGAGACGCGAGCGCAGGGCCGCCGAACAACATGCTCGACGCGCCGCCGAGGAGGAACGGCTACGTAGAGCCGCCGAGGAAGAACGAGTACGACAGGCCGTCGCCGCTCCACGGGCCGCCGAGGAGCAGGCTGCCCGTGTAGCAGTAACTGCCTACGATCCAGAAGTCCCGGGGCTGTTTCAGGAAGGAGGGTGGAACCTCCTCGAGATCCGACGGGGTAGAGAAGGAACTCGAGATCCTCCCCGCCGCCGGAGGCCGGCCGCCGATCGGACCACACCCTTAGTCTTGAAAGTACCAGCCTTCTACCAGCAGCCCCGGCATGTCTTTCCGCCGGCCAACTTGACGAGCCACGGTCTCGAGAGCAATCCCACGGTCTACGTGGATTGTTATGATTCACCACCACGTCCCTGGGCCTTAAGGGTGCCTCCGACGTGTCGCTTACCTTCGCCGAGCGAATTCGCTGCCATCCGGACCCCTACGTCTTCAGAGGGTCCCCGCATCGCAGAGGAAGCTCGGGCCGGCTCGCCGGCCATTCCAGAGGCCGCCCCTTCCACGAGTCAGGCCGAATCACCCCGCATCGCGACGCCTATTCATCAGGCGATCGCCACATCCAAGCCAGGATCGGACACTCTGCTACTGTGTGCGGACACAACACCCGAAATATTCTCACCGTCGCTTCTCGCGTCGCCCGAACCATCGTCGCACCGACCCCGCAACGCCGATTCTTCCAGGCGGAACCTCCAGTTTTAAGATCCCCCTTTTCGTCTTCGTCGCACTCTTCATGAGCAACTCCGCTTTCTAAAAATAAAAAATAAATGAAAAAAAAACAAAAATAAATAATAATTAGAGAAAAAAAACAAAGGTGTCACCGTCGGGCGATCTCTCAACAACCCCTCCACACCGTGTTGGCAGAGTCGTTCGTGGGCCAACCAACCTAGGCCTTCGGGCACCGCCTCTCCTTTCCTATCCGTATTCCTTCCTCCCCCCCAACACAAAAATAAAAACAAATGCCACACTCGGCGACCACTTTCCTATCTCTCTCTCTTTTCTTCGGCCACTAATGGACGGTCTTTCGGCTTGGCAGCGCCCAATAAAGGGCGACATAAAAAGAGTTACGTTGCCCCTACCAGCCAGCCAGAAGAATCTGCCCCAGGGCGTGAAGCAATTTGAGGCCTGACTTAGTGACAAGACACCCGCACAGCCACGACCATGCCCTGCTAGACCAAACTAGCCAGGGCCTCGCTTGTGCCCGACTACCGCCACGCCGAAACGCTTTTTGCAATTCCTTTCCTCTCACCATTGCGAGAGTACATCGAGAACCTCCCCTCCTACCACGTACAAGTGTTCTTCCTCTTCCCTCTCCCTGTTGACCGTTCATGTTTACCCTACCCCTTCCATAGTTTGGAACCGACCGGGTACATAACAAAACAGAGAAGAAACTGCCTTGACATTAACGTATCCACAATCGCAAAGTTGAAAGTCGTACAAGCTTGGCTCGTTTTCCATCAAAAATGACTACATTTCCGTGATGCTGCAGTGAACACGCATGGTAGTAAAAAATTTGGGCGGTTTAGTACCATTATACGTCAATTCAGTTGTGGCCGGGTGTAATTTGTTCACAAAGTCCTTCAGAATCGAGCACCTGTCAAACGTAAACTTTTCCTACAGCTCCAGATTTAATTAATTTGCTTAAAAATTTGCAGGTTGAGTTAGTGGAATCTTCGATGTTGTTATAATATTCTGGATTGTCCATAGCGGCTGCTGCCAGTGTCTGGACAGGTTAATTTAATAAAATACTTTCTATTTTCAAGTTCAATGGGAGCCGCAATGGGACTTCCATTCCTTAAAAGCAATTTTTTTTATTTCCCTGAGAACCTGCAGTGCGAAACAACCGCCGCATTTTGTTGTATTTTAATATCTGGACATTCCTTAAACAATTTGCTGGGCTTTCTCTCTGCAGGCTGAAGTATGTTTTTCGAGTATTTTCTTCCTTTGGTTCTGACTTCTATTGGGGCGATGGAATCCTTTTCTGCTTCTAGAAAGTTCGGTTCGGTGATGATGAGTGAATACGAATGATCAGTGTGGCACGCTTTCTTTAAATTCTGATACTGCGAATCAAGATGAGAGAAAATCATGTTCCCTGCTAATATTACATCTTTCTTTTCTCCTTTGTTTCTCCAGTTTTTTCTTTCATACAGATCAGTGTTCGCTGGATATCCCACATTTGCACCTAATTTTGAGAATGGGTCTGCTGCTAGACTTTCAGTCTTTTCGATGAGTGAACTAAATGAAATGGGAACTTTTGGAAATACAGTGTCACTGTTAGAAGTCTCTTCGTTTTCATTTCCGGCAGAATGAAGAGAGATCGTTGATGGTTCATCCATAATGAAAGCTGTTATTGATGCTGATGCTATTAAAACTTGTCCTTTGAGTGCCTCAAAATGAATCCTAAAAAGCTTATCCGCTCGAACTGATCTGTATACACCTCTCAGAACACCACTTTTCAACTCTCCAAAGTCACCTTCCACGAAGTAGCTTGTCGCTCTTACTTGTTTCGATTTAAAAAATTATATCATCACTGCTGACTATATAACGAATTCTGGAGCGAGTCTTAACAAGTGCTGATAAAATTGAGGCAGGTAATACGCATTTACTCTTTCATTCTCAGTGTCCTTAACTTCTTCAGCTTTGGTCTTTAAATTTGCCAACCATTCGCTGACAGTCACATCTACTGAGTCGGGTTCCACATTTAAAAAATCTGCCCGCTTCGCGGGCACATTCTCATCGCGCGCTTCGCGCGCGGCTCGCTTCGCTCGCAGATTTCAGCGCGCCTAGGGCGCGCACCTGTTGGATCTCGCGCTTCGCGCTCGATTAGGTATTCATCTCGCGCTTCGCGCTCGATAATGCATTCACCTCGCGCTGCGCGCTCGGACACATTTGTCGTCTAGGTTTTCACACTTCGTGTGCTCGCTATTGCGCGCTTCGCAGGCTAATACTCTCTTAGTAAGCTTCATCGTTATGACCTGCTTTTGGTTTAATTATGTCAGTTTTACATAAAAATAAGAACTAATTTACTTAAGGTTCTATCGACCTTAAGGAACACATTCTCATCACGACACTCGCGCTTCGCGCTCGATATTTGGTATGATCATCATGTGAACCTCGCGCTTCACGCTCGTTTCTGTTCATCGTATAATAGAAACCCAAAAGTTTGAGCGCGCTTGCTGCGCGCAATTTGGTCGTCGCGCTTCGCAACGACCATATGTTATGTTCAATGTTGTTCAGATAAAAATGACTAAAGTTGTATTTGATTTAAAATGAAGAAGGTAATTCCTTTACTTCAGCGTATATTTCCGTATCTTTATAATAAATCCTACAATCAGAAAGATTTTTTTCCAACTATCTGAAAAGGAGAGAAAAAAAGTATTTAAGTCGTTTTTGGAACATATATCTTGCTTTTTCATTCATAATCAAACCGACCCCTTGACTACCATGTGATTCCCTATCTACTCCTGAACATATTTCAAAACCTCAATCAAAGTTTCAGTCCATTCCGAGGCTACTTTATTGTTTGTATTATTCATGTTTAGATAGTACACCCAACTACCACCTTTATGCGCGAAATTTGTTGTGCGAGTCGAAATCATGCCCAAGTTAAGTAGTGATTCGTCGTATAGTGGAGAGTCCAGTTCTTACGTCAGTCTCACTAAAACTTCTGTTACGGGGGGAGGGGGAGGGGGCGAGGACAAGGAATGGAAACCGAGAGAGTCGCAATTGGTTGATGTTTTATACTGAGAAGGTCACCAGCCTTCAGCAGCGTTGTATTAGATAGGAGTTCATATGTTTCCATCTGCGCATTCTCGGCCCACCTCTAAACATATATATATATATTCATTTCGTCTATTTGGAACATAGTTCTTGAAATATAAATGTAATAATCGAATTTTTTCACAGAAATTATTTTAGTAAACAAAGATCAAAACGCATTCTGAAATAAAAGTTATATTTTCAGTCAGAATAAATTGTTTGAATTATTATTATATTTTATTGTTTCAATCGTTAGAAATAGTATTGAGAACATAAAAACAATGAAATATTGTGAAAAAACACACCCGAGATGAAAAATAAA